>JAFIRS010004543.1:0-83453 GCA_018342105.1 Gonioctena quinquepunctata
TTCAATTATTGAAGAATTGATTCTCTTCAAATCTACAACTTTTGGAAGAAAAGACATAGTAAGACTGTATGAAAAATATAGATTATTTCACCTTATAAAAATACACTCACTGAATTGAGAAACTTCTCGTACTGTATTCACTCTGATGATATTATCTAACATCTGATTTCTCATCAACGACTCCACACATTTTTATAAGAGACATCCCCACTCCATTTCCAGTAGATGGGACTGTGAAGGTCATTACGCACTTGAGCATCAACACACTCATCAATACTCGCAGTTCACTCTTAGCTCTCTCACAGGATGAATGCCTCCTCGCTTGGAGAGTGCAAGGATTCATGAAGGTCATGACTACACAGAACTTCATGTTATGAATCTCAAGGTCCAGGAAGTCGAATCAATTAAGGAAAAAAGAGAAATTTTGGTTGCCGAAACAAATCCAACATCAAAACTCAAGGTCAAATCTCAAAGTCAAATCTCAAGGTCAAACACACACACACTGCACACCTGCAACTATTCAAGGTCACACGTGACGTCATAGTGGTGGGGGGAGACCCAGAACCGAAGGTCAAACACACACACACTGCACACCTGCAACTATTCAAGGTCACACGTGACGTCATAGTGGTGGGGGGAGACCCAGAACCGGCTTAAATCTCCTACTGTTAACATATATTAAATAATCCGAATGTGAATAAGTAATTGTAAATAATAAACATATTTCATATTTTTCAGAAAAACATGAGTAAGACTC
Source organism: Gonioctena quinquepunctata (assembly GCA_018342105.1). Lineage (NCBI taxonomy): Eukaryota > Metazoa > Arthropoda > Insecta > Coleoptera > Chrysomelidae > Gonioctena > Gonioctena quinquepunctata. The sequence continues at coordinate 758 of JAFIRS010004543.1, forward strand.
ACAGAACTCATAGAACTAGAAGGCCAATACCGTTTTGCTGGAACGAGCCCTACTGTATCGCATGGTACACACATGGGCATGCGCAGTAAAACCACCGCCATGACAGGGGGTTTAAATTTAAATTGAAACATACTGAACTTTCTGAAGATGGGTGGACTTGAGATCGAATTGAATAGTGGAGTGCAACTGAAATTATGAGGAATTTCTGAACCCAATATCCGTAAGGTTTCGGGAAGAAAGGCTTATTTGAAAGAATAATTTTTAGTGGCTATTGTGAAGTTCACTTCACCATTCTCTGAATTATTTATTTGGCATGAACTAAATTGTTTGCAGTATTTCACATGATAAAATATTCAATTTCAAAGATAATTTGGTTTTATTCTTTGATTATTATCATTTCAAGAGAATGGGCAGGTATAATGGAGATTGAATAACAATCACAATTCACTTCTCCCTTGCAGTTTTGAAGTTAAAGCAACAAACAATTTCCAAGTATTAAGTGCCTAAAAATATTTTGGCACAAATTAAAAATATTGGGGAATTTAAATGTGAATGCTATGGATAAAGGTCGTATCCTTTCTTGTCATAGCTTTCGATATTGGAACACGGAGTTGTCTGTAGACGAGTCGCGTACCTGGCAAGGTGTTGCACCTGGTAGAGCTGTTTCCATGCTGCAATCTATCGAGACTCAGCCCTTAGCTGTCTGTTAGACAAGACTCCTAAATTAATTACCCACGCGCGCGCACTCATAAAAATCCATTGGGAATATTTCATAGTTATCCAATGGACAACTCAGATTTAGAATATCAGAGGTATACTAATGATGTTGATTTTTCATAAATTTTGAAGTTACTGGTACTTTTTGGTACACGCTATGAATAAAAAAAAGATTTAACATAATTTATTGGCATAATATTATTGATGTGAAGAAAGTATGATTTTTGATAGCTTCTTCCTATTCAGTTCATTCCTTACATTTTCTGCTTGCAACCAAGCAACACTATGGTAACGTATTTTACCGTAAATTTGTATAATAAATTTTATCAATTTCATTTTGTGGTACATCTCGTAGATAGCTATATCAAAAACATGCTTATCTCATTTAGAAAACAATGTTTTTATCTTCGAAAAGAGTTTCCGAAATAGTTCTACAAAAACAACCATATTTTTTTCTTCCGCCATTATTTGCTTGATTTTTCACTCTGTGAACATACAACACCTCACAACATCTGCAGAAGTCTTGATTAATGCAGAAAAAGAGGCAGTTCTGTATTTTCTATGTAATAATTTGAAGTAGTCAAGATCTACACTTGCTTTTATTTCTTCTTCCAGTACGGAAAGGCACACCTTACACTTTATTACTTTTTGATGCTCTTCACTACAAAACCTGCATTGTATCAACATTTTCTGTCAAGTTGGATAATGTAGGAAGGAATTCAATCTTACTTGATGTTCTTCATTGTAAATGATCCTATCATTAATATCTAAATTATATTTCTTAATTGAAGGCATTTCATGCAGTGTTATTTCAGGTTGGATTTTTTTCTGGATAGTTGTTAAAATGGAAGTATTGTCCTAAGTAAAACAATTCCCATAAACATTTCCAATATCGTGTTGCAACATCAGCCTCAGTGTAATAAAACTGAAATGCTGTTGGGTTATTATTCCAACCATTTCTTTTCCTGAAAAGTTAATCATTATTATTGTAAAATACATTAGTACTTGGAATGTTAAGTTAACATATTTCAACATGTTAATGTTTGTCATCAATCACACATTCCAATAACTGAAATTATTGTGATGAGGAAATCCAAAATTGTCTTTCCTGTTTTTTGAAAAATGCAATGGTTCACCATCAGTATGTTTGAGGCTTTTCAAGTATCCTAAGGAATTTTCAAAAGAAGGATTCCAGAAATATTTGTTGTCTTTCTTTATTGGAACCTTGTAGAATTTGCCCAATGAATTTCTAGAATAGATCAAATATCCTATCGAAAACACGAATTAACAATAGACGCAAACCGGCTCTGAATAAAAATGTCGTCAGACTAAATAAACAGGTATTGATGTAAACAGCGTTGCCAAATGAGTTTGTAGGAAATCATAATTCTTATACGATTCCTCAGTTGTTAAGTGCTCCACTTAACTTGTATATTATCTTATATGACAAAAGAACTCAAGGATCCTGAGTAATCGATAGTCGAGTAGTTTCGGATCTTTTATTGGGAATATAATGTAATACTTTACATCATAATGCCATTCTATTAAATTCTCGTACAAGTACATGAACTGGCAATGTTGTTGATGATATGCGCATGATTACGTGTGTCCCATCTTTACATGTGGTTATGAATCATATCAATTCCTTCCACTTATTTTAGCCTTCTAGGTCTATGAGTTCTGTGGTAAGACTCGGATATTTGGAACCTAAAAAATATAAAGTAAGTGATTATCAAACTGCAACTACAATTACATCGCAAGAAGCAATTTTTGAGACGCCCAGCACATCACATTTACAAAAAAATCTAAATGAAGAAAAATTATTGAAAGACTTGCTCAGGAAAAACGTTGTCTGGATTTTGTACTTCAATAGATTATGTGTAGGAAAAGTTCAATATTATATTTATATTTAAGGAGCAAATTTTGTTTCTGAAATAAATGTTACATGTTGATTTAGCGGATTATGTACTATAATGGGTGAATATATGTTTTGTTTATATTATATTTATATTTAATGAATATATTATTTTGTTTCCTACATAAATGTTACATGTTGCTTTGATAGCCTTTTTCCATCAGTTCTTTGGCTATTTCTTCAGGGTGGGGGGGTATCATCCGCAACTCCCTTGAAAATAGTTTTTACCTCTTCATCCTCCGTTTTATTATGTGCGTGAAAGGTAACTTTTTATTGTTCAAGTACGGTCACACATTCTGCGTACGTTTCCATAGGTGACATCAACATTTTTATGCCAACCCTAATGTTGATGTTTTATTCGGACTTGATTCCTAGATTTTTTGTAATTGGTTGATGGCCGGCCACTTCTTTTTGTCCTGGATGACTATAGGCGGTGGTCTGGCTCCTTTTTTAGTGTCTTCATTCGTTTCGACGCACATATCCTCGCTTTCATTGAGAAGATTGACATCAGCAACATCTTCGTCCATGTTTGCTTAAACACCTAAGCTATTACTGGTGCCGGCTACAGGCTTGGTTTGCACAGGCTTCCTTTCCATCTTTCATTTTTCAATCGGAGTTTTAAATTTCTCATCCTTATTTATAGGTAGTATGCCGCTGGTTCCACCATATTTGGATTTTAATTGTGGATATTTTCTCAGCCCACACCATGCCCCCCTTAAGGTTGAGCGCCCATGGATAGTAAATCCCCTTCATGTTATGTGTGAACGAGATCTACTATCCACATCCATCTTCCCCCGCTCCTCCTTGGAGCGGTCCTCAACTCGCAAATGGCACGTTTGCGAAATTGAAATCGTACCTCCTGTGGTATGAAGTCAGCCTCTGAGTGCTTTAAACCCCTTGTTATCTGATTGTTGTATGTTTACCTGACTTGTGCTGTGTGTGCATGGTGGTGATGTACCTGATGGGTGTGTAAGTGTATGGTGTGATGTGGGTGTGTTGATCTTACGTGTTTTGTGTTGAGTTGTTACTCACCTGACGCGCCGGAGTGCTATTCTCGGTGGTGGACGGTCGTTTTGGTAGACTGGTCGCAAATACTTTTCCCTTTCTCCAAACCTGGGATCGTCCAGGTTTAGGTTCGCGTGGATGTCTTGAATCACTGGGTTCGAGTGGGTATCCGTCTTCAGGAACGTCGCGGTGGCGTGGTTCCGAAGATGGTCGTCGATGAAGTTCGGATTGACATTCAGGTCCCTGTAGATAAATCTATTCGGGACGTATCTGGGAGCGTTCACTGCCATTCTCAGGCTCACGTTTAAGAATAGCTGGATCTTGGTCCTGTATGTTTGAGCGCATTGACCCCATGCGGTGGATGCATACAGGATGATGGGAAGGAGGATGGTCCTGATGAGGAGCAGTTTTAGCTGGAGGACCATATTGCTACTGCGTCCTATGAGGGAGTAGAGGTTCTTTCGGGCTGCTTTCGCTAGTCCGAGCCTCCGGTCTACGTGTTGCCTGAATGTCAATCTTTTGTCCAAGGTGACTCCAAGGTATTTGGCCTCGTTTGTCCATGGGATTCGTTGGTCATTCATGATGACATGTCCTGACGGTGTTGTTCGCCTTCTGGTGAAAAGTATTGCTTGGCTCTTTTCCGCGTTGATCTCGATCTTCCATAGGTTGAACCAGTCCTCAAGCTTGTCTACTTGATCTTGCAGGTATCGGGTTACTATTACTCAGCCCTTCTGCTTCTCTATCTTTCATTTTTGCCAACAAGAAACTCATGTGAAGTGTGATATTAGAAAACAAGGGACTTTCAACCAGCGGTACCTAGTGACAGAAAGGAACACTCCATAGTATTTCCCTATCTCAATAGGATTCTATGCCCAACTAGGCGTATAGGTATATCAAACAAAAAAGCCATGTGAAGTGTAATATTGAAAAACGAGGGAGTTTAGAGTCTTCTTCACAATGAATTCGATATGAATTGAAACAACATGATTGGTTGGTAAGTAACAACTTGTCGAAGTAATAATTTTTTTACAATTCGCGCGACAAGATTTTTAAAATTATATAATTTAATGAAAAATATTTAAATCATTTTCAGCGATGACTCAAACTTATTTTATACGTTTTAGTAAACGGCTCAAATAAAAGTTTGTCTTTAAAAAGGTTTTTTATATGTTATTTTATTTTTTGCTTTTTAGTTAGTGCGCCTAGATTTGTTCATTTCTAATAGAGCATCATTATTACAAGGTCTCTTCCCTGTAAGTTTTGAACTGAAAGAAATCATGATCTCTGACCCCAAAAACTCCCACACACCAATTTTGAATAGGATTTGACCATAATCACAAAACTTGACCGCCATCCTGAAGTCGCCGTCTTGAACTTATAGATTTTGACAAGAAATTCATAATCTCCGAACCTGAAAACTCCCAGACACCAATTTTGAATACAATCTGACCCTAATCTTGACTTTATAGATTTTGACACAAAATTCATAATTTCCAACCCTGAAAACTAAACTAAAAATATGACCATAATCAGAAAACTCATCCTCCATCTTAGGGCCGCCATCTTGGATTTGAAAATTTTGACAAAAAATTCAAAACCCCAACTGCGAAAACCAATTTTGAATCCAATCTAACCATAATCACAAAACTCTTGAACTCATGAATTTCGACCAAAAATTCATGATCTCCGACCCCAAAAAACCCCGGCATATATCAATTTTGAATCGAGTTGGACCATAATCACAAAACTCGTCCCCTATCTTGGGGCCGCCATTTCGAGTTCATGAATTTTGACAAAAATTTCATAATTTTCGTCCCCGAAAACTCCCACATACCAATGGTGAGTTAAATTGGACCATAATCACAAAACTCGCCCACTATCTTGGAGATGCCATTTTGTTTTTTTCTCCAACAATATTTCCTTAATGCATTGTCACCGGAATTATGAACCTGCCAAGTTTCAAATCGATCGGACGACTAGAAATCGGTCAAAATTAATTAGCAAAATTTGATCCTAACTAACGATCGAATGAAGTAACAAGTGAAACTAAATAAAATCTTGTAAAAATGGAGGTCTATTCGAACATTTACCGTGAAGTTTTTTCAAATTTTGATGTTTTTCCTAGATATTTTATTAATCCTGTTTCTAACAAAGACGAAGGATTATATTTCTCACTAAATTTGAGACTTTACGAATATTAGTTCCAGGATATCATTTATTTTCTGCATAATCCAATAAGAAGTCATCTCATGAATTGTATACGGCATCGTAAAACTCAATGGCTAATTTCATACTATGGCTGATTTCCTTCCTTGTATCTGAAATCCTAGCCTTTCACTACGTTTAATGTAAAGACAAGATTGAGTTTTATTGAACCCGTTCCAAAAAGGTCACAAACGGGCTCAACTACGCCACTGTAATTACGTCATAGATATTTGGAGTCAAAATATCACGTTATTCAATCGATCAACTGAAACAATATCTTTTTGTTCTTCCCGTTTGTGTCACACAAATAATGTGCTTTAGAAAAAGGAGAGATGAGAACTTTTCTGTTGAGAAACTTTCTGGTATTTAAAAAATAAAGTTTGATATTTCAAATGATAAATAATAAATACCTTCTATTATTCTATATCCCACAAACGATACGTTTTTCAACGTAATTACTCAACACTTTCCAACTATCCCACTCTATTGTCTTTCGTAGCATACAAAATATTTGTAGAAAAGGTGAAAATTGTCAAACTGTAATTGATCACTTAATTGTAAACGAGAAAGTCTTACGTAAAAGTATGTTTCACCAACAAGCACAAACATATATATTTATGGACTACCTATACACTTTAAAAGAAAAAACAATCCCTATATCAATTTCCCAATGCCAAAAGATTATTCGATTCTCTCAACGACCACGCTGAAATGTCCATGAAATCATGAAGAATTTATCGACGAAGGTCCACTGTCCACTTTAGCCCGAGGTTTTCATACCCGACAACAAAAACACAACCTCCGAACATTGAAAAATCAACGCGACCCTCTGTGTATCCCTTATCGACTCGGCCCTGCAAACGACATCTGGATTTTTCAAATTTGCATGTCTTCCGTTTTTTTCACCAATAAATAACCCTTTATTTGACAATATATACGCAAACTGGGGTACTATATACTGGTTGAAAGTTTTCCGCCGTAGAGCGGATAAGCGAGTTTCAGACAGATATATGAGTTAAGTCTGTGCTACCCCCTATCGTATATTCGCCCTGAACATCCTCCTGAAAATACTGCTATGGAGTAATAAACTGTAAGGGACATTGTCACGTGTTTAAAATTTATGCTGCATTGAGATATCGTCCTGTTTTTATCGGCAATAGATATATTTTTCCATATTATTGGACCCTTTTATCAAATTAACTATGGCGGACTGAGTCCGTAGTTTTAAAAACCACTTTTTTCAGATACTTCATACCAATTTAAACTTCATGGAAAAACATTGATCTTAGTACTGATCGTGATTACAACTACAGCCTCCATCACAATATGATGTTTCCGAAATTGGATTGGAAAATATATATATATATATATATGAATTTAGAAATAACGACTGAAAATTGGTATGAACAGTGGGGAATAACGGGGATCTTCAGTCAGCACAAATGTTGAACTATGAAAAACTCTTCAATACGTTGGACCGAAGAAGTTTCAAAATTGAAACGAAAGCTCGGTACAACGTATTAAAGAGTTTTTCATAGTTCAACATTTGTGCTGACTGAAGATCCCTGTTATTCTCCACTGTTTATATATAAATATATATATATATATATATATATATATATATATATATATATATATATATATATATATATAATATATATATATATATATATATATATATATATATTCCAAAGAATTTTTAAGATGTAAGGATCAGAAACGAATACCAAAATTTAAAAAAATAAATAAACTCAAATTCGAACATGGATAATTTCAACAAAAATATGAGCATATTTCAGGAATTTTCTACATTATTCTCATCCAAATTTGCATCAATAGAAACATTTCAAATTTAAAAAGAAACATTGAACATATGAGATATAAATTATCACAAAACGTTTGTCCTGATATACTTAATGTTTTTTCGAAAATCAAAATTTATATTATGAACGATTTTTCCGAAAACTGAAAGAAAAACAGAAAAAAACATTTTAAAACTTACAAACAAAAAATAAATTTTCTCAAAAAATAGAACTCAATAAAAATTGGATAGAAAACCTAACTGACACAAATATTCCTGAAGATATTTTATATACCTTGCTTGAGTCTTGGTCAAAATTTCAAATACGAAAATAGGTATATCCCTACAGAATCGATGATTGCGAATTTAGAATCTGGAATAACATATCAAACGACCGAAAATCAGAATGAAATCAGACACAAAATCAATAGCATCATTATCAACATCAAAACCAGTTTTCAAAAACGAACAAAAATCAAAAAAAATATCTTCAACAAACTTTTAAAAAAGACTAAAACTTTTTTAAAGGGAAATAGCAAATAACTTATACTCAGGGCTGATAAAACTAACAAAACAGTAGATATGCAAATATCTGAATACAAAGAAAAACTGGAAAATTTGCTAATTGACGAAACCACATATGAAGAAGAGAAATTCAACCCCACAGAAAAACTTCAAGCGAAAGTTAATAAATTAGTAAATAATTGGTACTCGTCAAACTTATAGATCAGGTAACAAAAAACAAACTCAATATGCACAACGCCCAACCTCCAACAATATACGGTTTGCCCAAATTACACAAAACTGGAATTTCCCTTTGCCAGCAATATTCAATTTTCCACTCACAATTCATCAAAATTCCTCTCAGAAATTATTTCGAAAGTTATTGGAAAAAATGGTTATTATGTGAAAAACTTTTGGGAATTTTCCGAATTTGTCCGCAATATAACAGTTCCACAAAATGATATAATAATCTTTATGGATAAAGCTTCTTTATATACAAATATAGATACAAAATCAGCGAGAGATATCATAAGAGAACAATGGCATGAAATACAAACACTAACCTTAGAAGAATTTTTGAAAGGAATTGAACTATGTTCAACCTCTACGTACTTTCTATATGAAAATAAATACTACTCACAAATATTCGGAATTGCAATGGGATTCCAATTGCTGCAACATTGAGAAAAAAATCATGAAATCACTAACTTTCAAACCAATATTCTTCAAACGATATGTTGACGATTGTTTAACCTGTATTCCTTCTGACAAATTTGATGAAATTCCAGAATTTTTTTAAAAATATCAATCCCAGATTGAAATTTACAATAGAAAAAGAAATGGAAAAACAATTTAACTTTCTCGACACAACAATAATACACGACAATAGTGGAAATTTTTTTACAAACTGGTGTATTAAACCAAATGCATCAAATTGTTAGACAAACGCACCCCTTGGTTACAAAAAAAAAAATTATTAAAAATTTAACTGACAAGGCTTGCTCACCCAAAATTCAGGAAGAGTAATATAGAAATAGTCAAGAATATTTTGAAAAAAAATAATTGCCCAAGCCAATTTGCAGAAAAAAACCAATAAGAAACTAATACATGCGAACTACAATAAAAATGATAAAAAGGAAAAAAAAATAACAACATACATACCTTTACCATACATAGACAAACTATCGAATAAAATTAATAAAACAATGGAAAAACACAACATAACTATATAACACCGACTGCAAAATACGAACAAATTCATTTATTCAAAACTAAAACCAGAAATACCAAATAAACAAACAAACTCATACAGTATATAGAAAACCATGTAAAGACTGTCAAAGTGCCTATATAGATCGAACCAAACAATATTTGCAGAAACGAATACAAGCCCACAAGTACTCAAAACCCAACATAACAGCCTTATCCAAACACGAAAAAAAAAAAACATAAGTTTGACACTAACAACGTTGAAATTTTGACTGAAGAAAGGAATCCAAGAGTAGGAACCATTCCTTGAAATGACCCCAATAGCATTAACAAAAGAAATTATATGAAGAATTCAAGCCAGATTTTTTTTTTTTTTTTTTAACTTTGTTCATAGTAATAATAATGAAAACTGATCTTCACATGCTGCCAAAAAATACAGTCTGGCTCATATATTAGAACTCAATATAAACATCCGGTGTACTTATGAAGAGGGAAAAAATGCATGAAAGATAAACGAACCATTCCCGATAACTTCGAATTCGAAGTCACACACCTACAATAACGTCCGTACAATGCGAACGCAGAAATTCAAATAAAATAATTTGTAAGTGAATACTCATATATAATATATATATATATATATATATATATATATATATATATATATATATATATATATATATATATATATATATATATATATATATATATATATATATATATAACATATATTTTTATATTGTGTTGAAAAAACGTGTTATATTTCGAACCATATGTTTTCAAAGAATTATTTTAGTGCATACATTTTAATATTGTGTTAAGTTAAATATGTCTCAAACTCCATATTTTTTATTTCAGTGTTTCAACCTGATGATGACAAATACCATGTCGAAACGTCGTTAGAAGAAATCATATGCATTGACTGAGTTAGACCTTTATTCCGAGAAACTGAAGAATATATATATATATATATATACCGGGTGAGTCTGAGAGATGGGGCACCCCTATTTTTGAGAGAAATAATCCGATTCAAAGCACGAAAATCTAGGGGGCTATTGAACAACTAAAATGTGATTTTTTGAGATGAAAATTAATTTTGTAGCACTTCCGGTTTCGCCAGAAATGATCAGAGTATTAGTTTTTCAAATGGAACACCTTGTACATTTTCACATTTTTGAAATCTAGAGCAAATTCTGAACATGATAAGCTGAATTTTTTATAATTTTTTTTTTTTTTTTTTTAAACATTTTTTTTTAATGATGATGATTTTTCACATGTTGAATGTTTCTCTCTGATGCCATGTTGTCCTAAAAAATTGAATTAGCATTTCAATTACAATACTTTGCCACCAGCCGCTGTTTGAATGTGGCAAAATCACTTTTTTTCGATTATCTCATGTTTTTTAAATGGCATCTCTATGGGACACTCTCTACAACAGATTGTTTCGAAGGGAAGGAATCGAATGATACCAAAATTTTGAATATCTGTCAATTATTTTCAAATTTATCACTATTACAAAAAATGTACCAAAAAGTATTGTGGCCGCTGGACTAATAAAAATCCCAAATAATAACATTATTTGAAATTTCACTTACTATACCAATAAGAATAGTTGGCAAATTTGATGTATGTATTTCTAATAGATGCATACTCCAGAAAAATGTAATGAAAATTCTGGTTTGCTACCAGCAGATATTTCATTACGTCTATAATTCACATTTTGAAAGTAATTCGTCTTCAAAAAGACTAATTACTAGTATTCCCATGATGGACCCATTATGGTTGATAGGAACACAGAAATTACACTATCCATTTTCACAGATTCTGAAAGTGTTTAATAGTTTAATCTGTTTCAATAAAGGAATGTGTTTCCATCGTCAACTCCAAATTTTGTCAAAGTCGCGTTTGGATAAAAAAATAAATGAATATCTGCTGTCAAATTAGTATTAATACGAAATAACTGTTATCTCAGTCCAATCTTTATAACTGTGTCATGGATAAATTTAGCCAAAATGAAAAAATTGACATGCTTTTAATTTACGGTGAGTGTCTGAAGAATTCTACGGCTGCATCAAATTCATACAGACGGAGGTTTCCTGGTAGAAGACATCCGTGTAGGACATACTTCGTGAAACTTGAACGTCAGTTGAGACAAGAGCCAAACAACCGACGTATTCGAAATCGAAATGTAATAGTCAGCGAAGATAAAGCGTTCTAGGATATGTAGAGGTAAATCCGACTTCTTCAACACGAGAATTAGCTAATGAATGTGACGCAAGTCAATCGACTGTACAGAGAATTTTGAAAAAGCATAAGTTTCGCTCGAATAAATATCCGATACATCAAAGGCTTTATGGTAGAGACGATGAAAGAAGACTTGAATACTGTCGATGGTTTCTTCATAATGTTCGCGAAAATCCTCAATTTCCTTTGAGAATTTTATACTCAGATGAAACAAGATTTACCAATACTTCAATAGGAATAATACTCGATATTGGGCACAGCAGAATCCAAGGCTTCTACATCAAGGTAATCCTCAAGAAAGGTTCGGATTTAACTGTTGGATGGGTATACTTGGAGATCGATTCATTGGGCCAATTTTTTTTTATGGATCACTTACTGGAGCGAGGTACCTAACGTTTTTCCGGGATGCTATCGAGCCAATCATTGACGACCTTCCATTGGTTCTGCAAAATTTCTATTTTCAACAGGACGGTGCACCCCCTCATAATCATGGAATGGTAAACAATTACCTGAATAATGCTTACAGAAATAAACTAATTTCTACACATGGTCCCATCAGATGGCCACCTAGGTCACCAGACTCAACCCCCTTAGACTATTATTCATGGGGAACAATAAAAATGATGTATATGCAACTTCTAGTGAGACACGCGAGGAACTGCAACAAAAAGTCATCACAGCTTTCAATAATATCAGCCCAGCAGAGCAGTCCGAGCAGCAGTCAGAAGGGTGCAATTATGCATGGAACATAATGGCCAACATTTTGAGCAATTTTTATAGTAAGAGTATTAGAGCATTGTGCTACGTATTTGTTGTTTTCAAAAATTTGTAATAAATGTTGATAATCCTCAAAATATATATATATATATATATATATATATATATATATATATAATATTATATGTTCTACACCATTTTCTATTTCATTCGCAAATTTTCGAATTGTTGAATATGTATACGTTTGTATCATTGTGATGATAAAATTATGTGCAGAAACGTCAGTGTGTCCACAAAATATAACATCCGTAGCGGAAGAATCTACATTATTCCATATCAGTTAGTCGCAATGCAATAAATATCAAATTTATGAATGCAAAGACGATTCCAACAATACTCTGCTAACATAACTATTCATGTTGCTCGCAATTCCTTACCAAACTTATATTTCTTTGCCATTCATCGAAAATCTCTTTGGAAAAAAAATGTTTAAATAAAGAAAGGGATATTAGGTGAAAAATGAAGGAACATTCAATAATCATTTGTGATAATGGGCGGAAGAACAAGAAACGACACGATTTCTTCGATTTTTTGTTCGTCTATTGAGACCTGTCTCTTGATAGGGGTTGTATGTCTTCATTCCCATCAATGAAAGCCATTATTATTATTATTATTATCATTATTATAAGGTCAACAAACGTGTATTCCTCAATCACTTTTGCACATGGTACTTGCAGAAATGAGTTGAAAAACATTCAAGTAAATTTTGACATTAATGAACATCGAAGAATCACGATGAATTCTCTTTTTCCGCCACATCTACAGGAATATCGAATAAACTCTCAGTTAATCAGATGGATCGATGGAGGAGTTACTGATGTTATAATCGACAATGATACTGGATTCGTTAACTTCTTCGACACCTCGTTTCCCGTTGTAACCAACCGCTGTGTTGTTTATATTAGGACAAATAACATCTGGCTAGTCTGGCCACTTCAGAAGAATCACTACACTATTTTTTCTAGCAACTATCTGGATTTTTTGAGATTTTGGGTTGTTACGTCAGTACGATCGACAAGCACAAGTGACTTTTTAGTTCGATAAGCTCTTGTTTAGGAATTGTCAGTAAAGAAAAATTCACCTTGTTAAAAAAAAATACCATTAATTTGTATGTATTGCTTGAAGATGATGACTAAAGATTCAACACTACAAATTTAACGTTCTCGAATGTATACCTTTCTAAATTTATGAGTCAAAAGTTAAAACAAACTGCCCAATTTTGCCAAACGATGACGGCATTTGCATCTCTATTGTTGCTGAAATGAAGCCTACGTAGAAGAAATTCAGAACAGTTCCTAGTTATTTAATCGAATACCCTGTTGAATATAAATGAATCTTTTTCCAGTAATCCACTATTTAAGGAAACTTTGGTTGGCTCATCTATAAAGAGATATTCTTATTCCTTCAGTATTATTCCATCTATGAACGTGAGAATTTTGTTGAATCCCTGCATTGATTTTTTTGTTGATCATACAGTTTTGTTTCGTTAAGTACCAATGGGACTGACTGAATCAGCATTGAAATATATGTTGAAAAAATCAATTTCCCTAATTTTATAGGCGGGCTCACGGGAGCGACTAGGAATTAAAATTTTGTTGGAGACTTCCCTGTAACATTGGTTTAACCACATTTCTGTTATTATTGCTGTCATCTTCATATGTGGTGCAATATTGAATAGTCTTCTATCTACCGTACATTCATCATACTCATATTGAGCAGATTGTCTAGGCTTCGAGGCCGACGATTTTTTCTGACTAGGTTCAACTTTCTCACAAATTGTGTCGACTGAGCTAAAAATTAGCCTAGATTTCAAACATAAAATGAGTCTACAAACCATAAACAGAAAATCTAGAAATATTCGTAACGGTGATTGAATTGAATTCAACATCTATCAAAATGCACAAGTAACTGTCGGAACATGCCCGAGGGCATAAAAAGCAAATCAGAGCTTGTAGAAGCGTGAAAACCGAGAAAAAATCACGCGGCTAAAATAGTGCAAGCGTTTCGAAACCCAAATACCAGTTCTCATTTTGAACATGTATTTTACAGCTTCATGGGGTCAGATTGGATTCTCACAATAATGTATCTTAATTACAACATATGCTTATAGTAGAGGAGACCGTGGGAGGTCGACCTTCACCGATCTGATAACTCGATGAGACATATTTTTTATCAAATATAATTTATAAACAAATATGCCCATGATAACTTGCCTATCGAGAAGTGTTCATAGCTATTTTTGATTGAATTAATTTTAATCAATTTTCTTTCATCACCTTCACTCATTTGATAACCAAATGAGATTCACCTCAACTGATAATTTTTAACACACAGAATATGCCTAGGTAGGCTTGCCTATTTATTTCTGTGCATGGCTACCTGGCAAGCAGATGTGAACAGGTGAGTCAATATAGGTAACTACACCGTTCTGTTAACCAATCGAAATTGATATCATAGGTAAGATAATTTAATTACAAAACCAATCGTATAGGCTTGCCTGCAAAAAATCGTACATAAAATATTATTGCCAAACTATAAAGTTTTAGAATTTTGGCTATTTGATAGGTGCGAGAGAGAAAGTAGAGCGTTCGAGATCCGTGTGATAGAACAGGACACAACATAGCAGCTGCACGCTACCTGACCGAGTGCGCATGCTCGTGTACATGTCAGTGACAGTGACAGCATTTATTTACACTCGACAGTAATTTTGAACTCTTTTATATGCTTTGTTATAAACGTTTTTAACAACATGAATGTATTAAATTCTATTTTTCGATATTGATGATTTTTTTTATTTATTATACTGAAATTTTAAAAGTAACACTTATTCTTTCCCGCTTTACGGCATTCATTTGATTTTAAATAATAAATAAATTATTCTTCATTTAAATTTAAATAAAAAATATAGATTCTTTTATTATTTTTAAATTTTATAATTTAACTTTAAAATGAAAAAAAAAATTGAATTTTTATTATTTTTTTTCGTTTATTAATATATTAAATCATTTATCTTTGATTATTTCATAGCTGTAAGTATATATAGTGTGTAATAATACAAAAATTGTGATCGAAATTAGAGTTATAATAAATTAGAGTTCAAAATTACTGTCGAGTGTAAATAAATGCTGTCACTGTCACTCACATGTACACGAGCATGCGCACTCGGATACATTCAATGGTCAGGTAGCGTGCAGCTGCTATGTTGTGTCCTGTTCTATCACACGGACCTCGGACGCTCTACTTTCTCTCTCGCACCTATCAAATACCTGAAATTCTAAGACTTTATAGCTTGGCAATAATATTTTATGTACGATTTTTTGCAGGCAAGCCTATACGATTGGTTTTGTAATTAAATTATTTTACCTATGATATCAATTTCGATTGGTTAACAGATCGGTGTAGTTACCTATATTGACTTGCCTGTTCACATCTGCTTGCCAGGTAGCCATGCACAGAAATAAGTAGGCAAGCCTACCTAGGCATATTCTGAGTGTTGAAAACTATCAGTTGAGATGAAACTCATTCGGTTATCAAAAGAGTGAAGGTGATGAAAGAAAATTGATTGAAATTGATTCAATTAAAAATAGTTATGAACACTTTTTGATAGGCAAGTTATCATAGGTATATTTGTTTATGAATTATATTTGATAAAAAATATGTCTCATCGAGTTATCAGATCGGTGAAGGCCGATCTCCCACCGGCTCTCAGACTATTAAACTAGTTGCAGAAAAAAATACCGGATCATAGAGAAAATGAACCTATTGCCATATTCGGGCGATCAACGTGTTAAATTGAATCGAAAAAATAGAGTATATTGAATTTGTATTTATTTCCACAGTAATAACCTCGTCAATTTCGGCAGATTGCGTATTCTTCTATATTTTGAAGAGGAGGTGTTTGAGAAAAATTGAAAATACATTTCAAATGAGCACAATGAATGAATGATCGACCATATTTGATTTTGTCAACCAGTGTGATGAGCCTTTGCAAATGGCTCCCCATGCAGCTTACTTTGGAAAAAAAATCCTTAAAAATGTTTATACTACAAAGAAAGTATATGGTTTTAGAATACCAAATTTAGCTTTATATTCATGAGTCATAGGGGTTCAGTTCCTTTTCTCGGTATAGGAAAGTGAATGAATACAGTGGATCAAAGAATTGAAATTTCAAAATGTTTCCATTAATACGGCTTCTGTAGGCTCTTCGAAGACGATGTTTGGTATCGTGATACTACAAAAATTGTTTTTTCTACGTAGAATCTACTGTTTCTGAGAGATCACTTCAAAATGATGAACGTCTATGAGGCACATATAAGTAATTTAACGAATAATAAACATTTTGATTATGGTTTGGAATCAATTATATAATAACAGAAGGAAGTACAATTGTACTTCCAATAGTGGCTATCCGCAATATAAATAATGTGTTCCAGGATGTTTTGTCGGTATTAGGATTTTTCTACAGACGTAAGTTGTGCCTAACTTCAAACAAACCGAGTTCTTCTTCAGTTGTTGGGCACCACTCGAGATGCGACTGTAAATAGATCGATAACGTCCAATTCAGTTAGGAGCTGGAGGGCGAATTTTTCCAGAACTGTTGTATCAAATTGTTCGATATCCACTTCGAGACGTCCTTTGAGATCCCAAAGGAAATCTTCCGTAAACACGATTCGTTTCAATATGATAAACAGCTCTAATGATATAAGAGCAGGGGCTTCGAGAATTTCGCATGCAATTTTATGTAGGTCAGCGACGTCTGTAACTCGAACTAACTTCAGATATGATACTGTTCGAGAAAAAGGACGTTTTTGGAATTCATTCATTCATTCAGCCACATTACAGGAAAAATGAAATCCATTTGTGGTAAGTCAAAACAGAGCAGTAAGCATGTATGGTGATTGTTAAATAGACATAGACATAAAAACGAGACGAAGTACTTTTTAAAATAAAATATTTTTTTGAAATTGTGTGGAAAGTGGTCCCCAATGGCATTAAGTGGTTATTTATCTATTGTTGATGCGTCGTAGTTTCCCATGAACACTCATTAGCCTCCAAATACTCCCCCGCCGAGTAGAAGCAGTGTGATAGCAAATAATTTCGAATTTGTTTCTTGAACAAGTGGGTAGGTAACTCCTCAATATGCTCTGGAAATTCATTATATAACTTCACATCTATAGTAATGCGTTCAGAAGTCGTTAAACGATGTCTAGTAGGTCGGATCAAGTTACAATTTCTTGTGGTATAATTATTGTGAAATGTATAATATTTTTGAAATTTTTCTTTATTCTTGTGAATATTTAACAAACAATTGAGAATGTTAATACACGGTAAGGTGAGTATTTCAAGGTTTTCAAAGATGGGGCGGCAGCTCTCTCTATAATTGGCTTTATATATTATTCGTAAAGCTCGTTCCTGAAGACTTAAAATTCTCACAGAGTCTACAGCGTTTCCCCATAGAGTTATACCGTAATTAATGTGGGAGTGAAATAGGTCAAAGTTTTCAATACTGTCAGGACAGCAAATCTACTCAGTTTCCGCAATAGGAAGATGGCCGAATTAAATTTTTTACTAAGGTGCTCAATATGCGCTGGCCATTTTAACTTGTCATCCATAACAATTCCAAGTAGTTTAACTTCAGATTTGTTAGCAACAGTATTGTTGGTTGGGAAAACAATGTTTTGAGTTTTGTTTTCATTGAGTTCCAGGCAATTAAACGAACCCTGTTTCGGCTTTTGCTGAAAAATCGTTTTTTTTTTCCAAGTAGTCTATTTTTTCTCAGAGACATAAAGAGAGCAATCATCTGCGTAACGAACACATTTGGTTGGACACATATAATGAAATATGTCATTGATATAGATAATGAATAACAGTAGGCCTATGATAGAACCTTGAGAAAATCCGAAGTGGATGTTATCAATTTCGGAATAGCAGTTATCTATAAGGACAGTTTCTTCCCTGCCATTCAGGTATGATTGAAATAAGTTCCAAGCAGTGCCACGTATACCATGAAATCGGAGTTTGTCTAAAAGTACTGTGTGAGAGACACAGTCAAAGGCCTTGCTCAAGTCACACATAGACACCATATGTTGACCAGCCTCAAAGCCCTTAACTATGTCCGACACGAGTCTTTGTATTTCTTGAGCAGTGGAACAGTTTTGTCTAAAGCCGAATTGACCTTGATGTAGCGTTTAGTGAACAGTAAAGAATGAAATTAGGCGGCCTTTCAAGATAATTTCAAAAATTTTGCTGACTATCGGTATTATCGATATTGGTCGATAGTTGCCAATGGTATTTTTGTCACCTTTTTTGAATATTGGTATCACCTTAGTTGGTTTGAACTCATCAGGGAAAATTCCATTGGATATACAATGATTGAAGAGAATAGTCAGAGGTTCTAAAAGATAAAAACGAGTACTTTCAATTACTTTGCTTGTCATCTCGTACATATCAGGACAAGATGCATTTTTCAGTTTTTGAATGACTTCAAGAACTTTACTTCCAGTTATTGGATGAAGAAAAAGTGAGTGATTTTAGTGGGCCGAGAAAATTTATTGCATTTCGATCGCAATCAGGTAGTGAACTACTAATATCACTTAAACTCGTCAGGAGTTATAGACACATCTTTCATCGATTTTTTCTTACCTCTATTGCATTCAGTATTTATCAAATTTCAGCAGGTTTTTGCCAAATTGTCAGAAACCAATATCATCTGATTGTAAGCTTCAGATTTACTTCTAGTTATATCTTGGCCGTAACTCAATTTGAACTTGTTATAAATAAAAAAAAAAAATGTCATTCGAGCTGTCCGAAATTGTTTTCAAGATCGAGAAAAAATCTCCCATTTTCCGCAAGTTTCCATAAAAAAATTTCACTTTATGATTACTGTTATCGTGGACCTTTTTTACAGGACAATTTTGTGTGATTAGGAAATTGTAAAAAGTTGTTAAGAAATTTGAATTTTTTTCTGGACAAGTCGGATCAACGAAATGAGTCTAGTGCATGAGATACAGTATTTTAACCATTTTGTTCATGTTTGCCTGAGTTATAACCCTATGTGTACTGAAAACTTTTTCGGAATTGTTAATGCGAGAGTATATGGTGAGCGTTTGAGACTTATGGTCAGACAGGCATAGTTGGTCAATTGAAACGTTGTAATTATTCTTGTTTATATTAGTTATAATGTTGTCTATGCACGTGGAAGATGAAGATATTACTCGAGTGGGAACACAAATAGTTGGTTTTAATCCGTAAGACTCTAGTATGTCTTTCCAAATAATAGTTTTATAATCAGAGACTAGAATGTTGATATTAAAGTCACCAACTAATATTATTTTTGAATATTTAACCACTAACTTATCTAGTAAAACACTGATTCGTTTGAGAAATAGCTCAATATTGCCGAAGCTGCTAGATCTGTAACAGGTGATGATAGCTGTTCCACTACAAGATAGTTCAATCGCGCAAAATTCCCCATGTCTAGCAAAACAAAACTTATGCAGATTTATAGGTGCAGATTTTAGGTTATTTTTAACGAAAATGCTAACACCACCATGTTCATACTCGGCGCGGCAGTAGGAGAAGGCCAAGGTGAAATTATTTAGGTATACAGATTGAATTTGAGTGTCAGTGAGCCAGTGTTCACTGATGCATAGTACATTTTTGTTTTCTATGTATAGAAGCAAAGCTTCAATTTTATTAGAGATTGATTGAATATTTATGTGAAAGATATTTAACCCACCAACCCTATGGAATTGAGGGGCAGTCTCACCCAAAACATTGTGAGATAACCAGTGGTTATTTAATAATGTTAAAAAACTTTGCAAATGTTGTGGTTTTTATAGAAAGTTAGTTTGCTTAGAACGATATTCTTGAAAATATGAAAATAGATTTATTTGAAATAGATATCCTTAAATACATGAAGGCGACACAAATATATAAATTATAACAAGATGTATGAGACATAAACAATAGTAGATTCACAGAGTATGTGGCAGGAAGTAGTAGTAAATGATGAAAATGATAAAAATGCTTAAAAAATATGACCAACTCAGTGCCGTCAGATATATTGAGCTATGGAGTGTTTGAAGAGGTGGAGAGAGTTGATTTGTTTTATTTCATTAGGAAGCTTATTATAGTCCAAGAGCCCTATGTGAAATAAAGAGTTCATTATTCTTACATCGTTAGTTCGTGTGACAACCAGGTCATTTCTACCTCTTGTAGCATAATTGTGAATTAGGTGATTATAGGTAATGAATTCATCAAAATGAGATGTGGTGTTTTTCCAACGAGTATTTTAAATATGAAGATTATTGGAAAATATTGTAGTCTATCCTTTACTGTCATTCAATTCAGATAATGAATCATTGATGAAATAGGAGTATACCTATTACATTTCAACAACTAAGGCATACCTCTGTTCTGTAACTTTTGAAGAATTAAAATACTGTCACCATCTAGCAATGATATTAAACTTGCACAGTAGTCGAAGTGTGGTTGGATTATTGATTTATAAACTGTCAAGTCAGATTGAAATGTTAGTTGTCTACTGATTCATGTGAAGGAAAAAATTTTTTTCGAGTTCAAGTGTTATCAACGATAAAGCCCAGGTATTTGAAGTCTTCAAAAATTCCAATAGTTCTACCGTATATCTCAATACTTATATAAGGTTACATTCTTATCGAGTTATCAATCATCATCATAGCTTTCGTTTCAGTGTTATTAAATTTGAGTTTGCTTGTGTTCAAAAACTTCTTCAAAGAAGTTGATGGAATCACAATCCCTAATTGAATTGATGTCATTCAGATATAGAAAGAATAATTTAGGACCAAGTGGGACTTATGATATTTGGATAAGTTTTGGATCGAAAATGTGAATTGTATTATTATCAAAAGAGTTTCACTGGCATATCATAATGTTTGTAACAAACACATTCATTGAATGATTTGTTTGGAAATATGAACGGGATGTTCATAAAATCATCATTATCTGCGACTGAAAGATAAACTTTAGTCACTATCTTCCATCGTTCAAGATAACCTCTTGTAGGGTATTCATGTTGAAAAGGGACACATTCTTAATGGAATATTGAATAGAAAGTTTTTTTTGTGAATTGAAAAATCCACGATTAAAATGAAGTTATTTTGTGTGTATGTCTAACAAAAAACAACTACTTTCCCGGCCAAAGAAACGCTGGACATTGAACTACATCTGATAGATATTCTGAAAAATCTTTTTTATTCAATATTCAAGTGAGAATGTTTCCCTTTTCAACATTCATTGAATTTTGAAGTGGTGTGGCATAGACATGTTTTTTAAATATCATCAGAGTCTGACTTATCTATACTTCATACACCATATCAATAATCTATTGGATAATTCAAATAATACACGAGTAACAGAAGAAAAATTTGAAATTAACAAAAGTATCACTCATTTCAGAAAATATAATCAAATGTTTGCAAATAATTCCATCATAAACTTCCAAGTCAATGAAGCATCGAGCTCTTTTATGAATAAACTATGTTTCCAAAGAAGAATAATGTAAATGATAGAAAGCACTCAACATGCTGAAATATATAACTGATGAATATTTTTTGCGATGGACTATAATCTTCCAGAACCTGAGGAAAATTGTAGTAAAATCTACTGAAAATTAAAAACCTCTATTGTTCTGATTCAACACTTCAGTTTGAAGAAGATAAAGAGTAAAACTACGGATGTTTTTTTTTTTGCTTTATTTAACGTCGGTCTATTTCTGCGACCTGTGTTAAACACTGACGCCGGTGAGCGCACACTCCCCACAACCGGAAATTCTGCCAAATCCTCTGTTGTTTCGGAGGTGGGGTTCTTTAACGAGCTCAACATCTATGAACTCAGGACCGCCATCTTAATGTCCCCTCCGAAAGACGGCATACCTATCGTCCCGAGACAAATAGTGACTGTGATGTCGATTTACAGCTCCATTATTGTTGAAACGGGATTCACCGCTCCACAAGATTTGATTGATATGCTGGAATCATTATGTACTATTCACATGAATATAAGCAATGAATTCAAGTCGTCGTTCAGAAGTCCGTGGGTATCAAAGCTTGTAACAACTATTTTTTTTTTCAGAATTCTCTGTAAAAGAAGATTCACTCACATCGACTTCTTCTGCAATAGTACCTACGGATGAAACATGTGGATGGATACTGATATAAGCCAACACATTGTTATCCGAATCTAAAATGGGTAAACTTTCATATTGTTGAGCATATAGAGCGAATAGATATCTCATTTCAAAAAATCTTCAATGTTATATTGAATTTTGAATGTTGCCTTCAGCATTCCTAATAAAAGTCATCAATTATTAAATTGGGTTTTTTTTGGGCGAAAACAAAAGCAAAACTGTTAAATAGTATGTGAACAATGTCTAGGAAACCATTTGAGAGGTTCAACTATAAATTTTCGCTCAATATCCCCACATGCTCATGAAAGTCTTCTAAAATATTGTTTTCTTGTAGTTGCCAATATTCAGTTAAAGATTCTCATGAACAGTTCAATCGATTTGGAAAAATTAATTCTGCATGCTGCATAATTTTTCTTGACTTTGAATACCCCAGATATAAAATTGAATTCTGAACAAGAATCACAAAACTATCGGTAATATAGAATCGCCTTCTTGAATAGGTGAATTGCAATCAAATTTGTATTATGTACAGAAATTCTAGAAACCAATCATGAATTTCGAAACATCCGTCTTGAATTGTTGGATTTTTACGAATAATTCATAATCACAGCTACCATATAGCAATTTTGAATGAATTGGGACCACAAATCAGAAACTCATCCGCCATCTTAGTGCCACTTCACTAGAATGTTGAATTTTGATGATAAATTTATTATTTCAATCTTAAACTCATTAGACACCAATTCTGAAAATATTCTGAATATGAATTACTGAAACCTTCGCCATTTTGTAGCCACTATCCTGAATTTTCTATATACAGAGTGGGCCATTGAAAACGAAACAGCGGCTCTGTAGGTCGGCAGAACCGATTCGTTTTCGAGATATAGAAATTTGAAGTTGGGAAATCACTTTTTATTCACTCAATCAATAAAAATAACATCTAACAATGCAACTGTTTGAAGATAATTATCGTTGTCAAGGAATTAAATGATCTAACTGTTTACCAACAAATAACATGCAATTACGTTTCAAATTTTTATTTTATCATCATTTAATTGATCGAAAATTTTTGAAGGTTCTTAAGAATCGATAAAAAGACGTTTTCTTGAATTCGACTCAAATGCGAGTACAACAAAAACATGTATGAGATAATTTTTTTCGCCAAATCGCAATTGTGGACGCCTATCACTGTCAAAATGATCTTTGATTGAACGACATTAGAGTGAATTACACTTGAGCTGCTGAATATCTTTCCGCAATAATGGTGTATACGATCGCGGAAAGAGTTGAAATATCTACAATGTTTTTTAAGAATGATGAGTGCGGTAACCGTACATCTAATTTGTTCAATGAAACGCATCCAGATAAACTTGTTTCTAGAATATACGTTCTAGAATTAGTGCAAAAATTTCGTCGAACTGGATCAGTAGCCAACAAAAAACGAGACCCAGAACGTGAATTTCTGTTGAGAAATGAAGCTGTTGAAGTTACATTTTTAGGACAAGTTCATGTAGACCCAACATTGAGCACAAGGAAATTGGTTAGTGTTACCAATATCAGTAGAACCAGTATCCGCCAAATCCTGAAACATCATAAATTCCACCCCTACAAAATACCGTTGGTACACCAATTGAATGAAGATGATTTTGTAAGGCGACTGGAATTTTGCGAAATTATGACTACGAGAATAGATGCTGATGAGAATTTCCTTTTCAACATCCGGTTTTCTGATGAGTCTACATTATTTTTGAATTTGACTGTGAATCGTCATAATTGTCGTTATTGGTCAGATACAAATCCACTTATTTTCCACGAAGCCCATACTCAAACTCCCCAAAAACTCTATGTCTGGGGCCGTATTTTTGGGCGTTTGGACCAGTATTTCTCGACGGCAACCTGACAGGAGAAACTTATTTGGAATTATTGTATGAATTTTTTCATCCACAATTAGTACACATCATTGAAAATGGCGATCGTTACCATGAAAACCACTTGATATTTCAACAAGACGGGGCACCTCCACATTAAGCACAGCCTGTTAGGAAGTTGGATTGGAGGCTCTATAGAGTGGCCAGCCAGATCTCCAGATTTAACTCCACTCGACTTTTTCCTGTGGGGTCACTTGAACAACAAAATCTTTGCAACCGAACCAGAATCTATGGAAGATTTACGAAGGAGAATTATTGAAGAATGCCGTCGAATAACGCCGGAAATGCTACGAAATGTGAGGTCTCGTTTTGAACAGAACTTGTACTATTGTTCGGAAATGGGTGGTAGACAGTTCGAACATTTAGTTCATTGACAATAATAATTATTGCGACAGTTGCTTTATCAGATATTGTTTTTATTGATTGAGTGAATAAAAAGTGATATCCCAACTTCAAGTTCCTATATCTCGAAAACGAATCGATAGAATTAATTTATTTTCGTTGTTTGATATTAAGAAGAAAAATACTTCTCAAATGAGGTATCACTTGCCATATGTTGCTATTTAAAAATTTAGGTGTGGCGGTCACAGCTCCGAGGAATGGAATTTACTTCGGTTGAATTTTATCGCGAACGATGTCCCCCTCGAAAATGTAGTTGACGTGTCCGAGCGTTTTTATATAATTGGCATTGTTACCATGATGGGGTAAGTAAGAGTAGGTCTAATTTCAATTGCAAGATTGCTACCAAACTAACATGTGAAGTTAAAGAAGATATGTTGTTCAATTATTTATTTTAACACGCTTTTATCAGCTTCATCAGTATGTATGTTTGTAACGGAATCTTCCATACGTCTGAATTATTTGAAATTTTGCACACTTGCTCTTGAATTATTTAATGCAATTTCAGCTCATTCATAGACGACAAATGACGGATCCCATTTTGTTTTCGCAAATATTTATCAGTTATCAATGACATTACACTAGTATGGCTAGTCATACAAAGTGAGGAAAATACGCAAATATTCTTGAGAGATATAAACACAAATCTCAGGAGAAATTCAGCATATTCAATGTATGAGGAATGTATTGATGTAATGTCTCTAGAAACTATTCTTACAGTATTCCTAGAAAACAGTGTGTTCACCCCTCTGCTCCTTAATTCAATGAACACAAGATCTCCTAGTTCATAATTCGGTGGAATGCAATTGATTCAATTCAGTTCGATGCTCCAACTGATATTTCAAGCTCAGGAAATGACAAGTATTACTTTCTTTACCATTGCACACCCAGTTCTAGAGAATGTCAAGCGAAGGAAAAGCCCTGGCTCGTCCTTCCATACATTTCCGATATTCTATCTGACATTTCGAATAAAGCCCCTTAATACTTGATAATCTAATGGAAGGCAAGGCTATTAGTGAGAAAAGGGATTGTGTCAGCTCCTCCGGGAATTTTCACATGTTGAGCGACCAACAGACCGTGAAGTCGTTGCCTGGATGAGTGCGTATTGAGGTCAATAGTTGTACGGGTTTTCCTGAGATTTATTTTCCGTACTATCTTGTGCGATTCAGATATTGAAGCGATGTTGAACTCAAAATCAGACAAATTAGGTACGGAATCGCATATAATGGTGTATCAAAAAATATATACCATTTTCTACACGTTGTGGAAATTATTTGACACTGAGATAATATTTTAGTATTCGCAAGAAAAACATTCCTGTGGGCACATTGGGAGACATGTTCGTCGGAAAACAGTATTTGATGGTATCCATAACAACTAACAAACTATCTTATGTTTATTTGAAGCTTGTAACGATGTGGTAACTTTCACTTCGGACGTCCATCGCCTTAATGTATTATGTAATTATATGTATTCACCTGATGACGATTGCAGATACAGAGAGTGATTATCTAATGTTTATCAAACGTATTTTTCTAAAATCGCTCAAGAATGCCTACTTTTTCGGAGCAACTTCAGACCCCAAAATACCCTAATTCAGTATTTTAGTCCCAGACCGAAAACCGTCCGGGAAAATGTTTGCCTGCCTCGGCCGTTAAAATCGGTTCCTACGGATTTTTCATTTACATTTCAGACAGTGACTAAATAAACGCAAACAACCAACTCACATTGAGAACATTTATTGCATATATTATTACACAAATGGAACGTTTATTATAACTATTTTTGTATATTTGTACAAATAATAAACATAGGCTGAACTCTACCTGAAAAGTCATCCTCTTTGTCACTTCCCCCTCTGAATTTATTTGTTAAATTACCTGTATAGTCAGCGATGCTATTGTTGTTTTCTTCTTCGGCAATAATACTAATGGTATCAGCAGATTTTTCTTTGTCACTTCCCCCTCTGAATATTTTGTCTGCTATGTCAACTTTATTTGTAAAATATTCCTCTATATATCCTTCAGCAACGGTTGAGGATTTCCACCCCCTATGCCTCTCTAAAGCAATTAAATCTGCCCCAGCATTAACCCATATCGTCGCAGAGGACCGACAGAAACAATGTCCTGCAAATAGCAAATCAAAAAAATTTGCGACAATTTGAGGCATTTTGCCAAACTGATTTATTCGCACTACTTGCCTGCAACCTTTTTCATTTGAATATTTGAAGAAAAAGCAGCAACTTTCAAAATGTTGTGGACGGCATGCAACATATTTTCTATACAATTGCATATAAGTTTCGTTTATAACAAATGATCTTGGTTTGTTCGTTTTACTATAGGGTATTTTGATCGAAAGCTTAGATCCAAAATCTTCTATGTCCTTCAGGTTCGATTGATTGCATGTCGCCGTGATGAACTATAATCACGGCGACATGCACCGGCAACACCAAATATCAAGGCAACCTAAATAGTAAACACTACATAAAATATCTAGGTAATTTCAAAATTCCTACATTCTATACGTACCTTATTTATTAAGTATATATAATCTGGTGCTTGAGTAATAAACATTTCAATTTATTCATCTGACAAAATTTTTGACTTCTTTGACGCTTCAGGAAAGCAAGTAATTTCGAATATTTTGTAATATCAATATCTTTTTGTGTACTAAGTGTAGCTCTCAGCATGGAGTATCTTCAACAAAAGTATGCAATCATGACATTTCCAGATCGGGAGGTCGCCTTTTTTTGTACAATAATCCATGAAACGTTTGTAAGCGTATTCATATTTTGCCCCGGATTTATTTGGCAATAAATTCAAGATGACATTTTCAGCAGCATTCGCTAACTCTGGTGGTTTCCCGCACACCTGGATATCATCATCACTGTCCATTTTAAATATTTCTGAATATTTTTCACCGATAAGTAGGAATTAAACCGAAATAAGTAGTGAATCTCTGACTTTTGTCACAACAATAAACAAACAGTGATTGTTAAGGAAACAATTTCATAGGCAATAAAATGGTAATCAAAAATTGATATGCATTTATAAATATTCCTTAATTTATGATAATGTTGATTGCGATTTCAGAAATATTTGTACCTCGTAGTTAAAGCACATTCCTAGACTTCTCGTCCTGGAATGTATTGCTTTTACTAGTAGATGCACAATGAATGTACTATTCCTGATGAAATATTCCAACAACTTTTACGAAATTTTTGAACGTTGGCATCTCCGAAGTCTGTGAGTTTTCCATATTGATCTCCATTGACAGTTTCAGACAGCTCCAGAATTTTTCTCCACGTTCACAATGAGATATTGAAAGGAATTTCGATTGATTCAGTGAAGATAGTGGACCTATCACAACTTCGCCCAGCTACTATAATTTTTACGTTGATTTATGATGTAGGAGTGTGGAATGTTGAATTTGGGATCAATGAACTATCAGGGTTTTTTATGATTAATTTTGGAACACTCATATGCGGAGCATACTAAAACAAAGAACACACCCGCATAATACTTAAATTGCACAGAAGTGCATCCAGCAAATTATAGAGAATGTATAATCGCCCAACAATTAGGAAAGCGGAAGGAGAATCGTCTACAGCCAAGGAAAAAGCACCTTCCCATAGAAACTGTGTTTCAAACAACGTGAAGAATGAAATGACCTATTCTTAAGTAGCACACAGCAAAAAGGAAAAAGTTTCTTCTCCATCTGAAAACGAACCAGAGATTCCAAAGTACAAACATAGATGGATATATAGTTTATTCGACTTTATTATATACATATTGATAGCAGGTCATTCGTTTCTCTGAGAAAGAAAAAAAAATGAAGTGATACAAATCACCATTTACAATTGAAAAGGGAAACATTCTCAATTGAGAATGTTTCCCTTTTCAACATGATTACCCCACAAGAGGTTATCTTGACGATGGAAGATAGTGACTAAAGTTTATCTTTCAGTCGCAGATGATTCCACATCTGATTTTATGAACATCCTGTTTATATTTTCAACAAATCAA
Organism: Gonioctena quinquepunctata; assembly: GCA_018342105.1. Classification (NCBI taxonomy): domain Eukaryota; kingdom Metazoa; phylum Arthropoda; class Insecta; order Coleoptera; family Chrysomelidae; genus Gonioctena; species Gonioctena quinquepunctata. Next base: position 29,655 of record JAFIRS010004543.1, read on the forward strand.
CCATTCACAAGTTAGTACAAACATATGAGGTGAGGAGAAAATAGATGGAAATGGTTTTCAAAAGTACATAACAACAATTTAAAACAAATTGTGGAAGATAAGGGATGAGTATGTTCTCAGAGGCAGAAAGTTGCACCTGGAATATTTTCGAGGTATTCATCGATAGAATAAAAACTATTTTCTAATAGATACGATTTGATTGTACGTTTAAACTTGTTCATTTGATGAGGAAGTACATTATAAAGATTAAAATCAGGGGAAATTTTTCTGAGAAATAGAAAGCCTATTTCTAGGAAATTATCCGAATTCCTAGTGTTATGATGGTGATGTCAGATGTATTTGAAGAAGTGACTTGTGATTATATAAGGACGGAAGAGTCATAATTCTGAATCAAATACACGTAACTCTATACCCTGAATTACCTAACATTCTTATTGTTTTTTTTGTTGAATAAAAATAGCTCTTGCAGCTGAGAAATTACCTCAAGTAAAATGGCGTAACCTATATTTGACTAAAAAAGTGAGAAATACACTGTTTTTAAAGTGTCCTAATTTGAAATGGGTCTGAGCTGACGTAAAAAAAAACAGTATTTTTGACAGTTTATGTTTCAATTGTTCTATATGAGCATTCCAATTCAATTGATGGTCCAAGGTAACACCGAGTAACTTTACCTGTTCTTCTTGTTTAAACTGACGGGTAGTCACGAGTAGCCTCCGAAACTTATCATTGTTCAGTTTCAGATCGTGGGCTCTAAACCATGTTTTCACTTTTCCTTCAATCTAATGGAATATGGTAATCCGGACTCGAACATATAAATTACGTGTAATCGGCAAAAAGAATACATTTGAAGGGGGTCATGAGTTACTCAGCCCATTCACATAAATAATGAATAAGAGTGGCCCCAAGACAGAGCTTGGAGGTTCTGAAATCGATTTTTTAGGTAAGAAGGAAAAGTGCAATACCTGTAACCCCACGAAAATGTAACCTTTCCAGCAGAATGTCATGAGCAACAGTCGAATGCTTTTGATAGGTCGCACAATGTGATAGGTGTATGTTTTTGCTGCTCTAGGCCCTCGACTATGTCACTCACTGTATTCATTACTGCTGCTATGGTTGAACTACTAGCCCTGAATTGCAATTCACTGAAACAACTCTCCATTTCAAAATATTTTGTTAATCTTTGTTTCAGAATTATTTCCAAAATTTTGGAAAAAATACAAATGATGGATTTTGGATGATAATTTTCAATGAGTGAGGTATTTCGTTTTTTATATAAGGGAATAACCTTCGATAATTTGAAAATATCTGGAAATTTTTCTGTACTAAAGATTAGATTCATTTGTTCGGTTAACGGTTTCAGAATTATATCTGATAATTTTTTGATGAGTTCACTGTTCAAGTCATAAGCGTCGAAACACGAAGAATTTTTTGAGGATTTTGTCCATAACTTCACTGGAAATAGGAAGGAAAAAAACGAAGGTGTTGGGAGAATCTTCGAAAAATTTAGTAATTCTTTTTCAGGAATACCAGGTATTGATTTTATGATAGATTCGGCCACTTGGACGGAATGATCATTAAAATCGTTTGAGGTAATGTTTTCATTAACGGGAGCAGTTGATAATTTGACTTTTTTTGCGGTTGGTGCATGTATGATGCAAATGATCAACAGTCAATTAGAGACTGGAACGCCAGGAAGCCGGAAATACTAAGGCAATCTTGGAATATGAATACATATATGAATAGGAATGAAATTGAAATTGAAACGTAGAATGCCAACAGTGTTCTACACAAAAAATGTTCCTAAACAGCCAAAGCATTTCACCAGAGAATCTTATCTGATAATCAGGGAATATAACTACACTTCTCACCCGGACAATCGAGGTGAGTCTGCTATAATAATCGAGTAGTCACTCAATTATTATGGGGAATGTTACGTTCAGAAACCAGAAACACAACGAACACTAGTATGTATCGAACTCAGTAGATATAACACACCGCCCTTTGAGATATAATATCAAGACTCAAAACTATAGGGACTACAACAAGCTGAAGAGAGATTGTCAATAAGAGGGGACAAAGACCCTGTTGATCGTGAGTATCAACAACAAAAGATATATTGAAGAAGAATTCAGATTGTCATTATCACCCATCAGGTAAACCCACATACTGACCAACAGACGTCAATAAGACTCCAGACTGGAAGCCAGACACTCTCTAGTTAATAAGACGAAACCACCGTTTGGGACGAATTTAGACTCGATCTGCAGAACAATATTGGTTTGAAAATCAAGCTTGAAACAGAACAAGTTGAATATGAGTCTGAACAATTTATCAGAACTGTCACTAGATAAATCAACCACATCATTGAATTATATAATTATTCAGCAGAAACTAGGAGTTGATGAGAGAGTTAGGAAGAACCCGAAAATGACGGCACCTATTGGGAAATTCAAGAGACCAATAGCACCAGTCCCTCTCATAACGAAAGGATCAGGTGAAAAGTACGCAGAAAAATAGTGGAAGTGTAATTCTCAGGAATTATCTAAGTAATAACTCAACGAATGGAATTAATATTTGCCAAAGGAACTAAATAATCATATGACGACCAGTGAACTTAATAACAATTGGTTATCCAGAAGAATTATCAAGTAACTATTGAAACGTGGTGTGTTCTCCAGTGGGGGGTAAGAAAATAAAACTGTTTTTGCGAAGTTTATATATATAGTGTAATAAAGAACGTTTCCTCTATTGATTTCATAGTAGAGTCAACTATTGATTCGACAAAAGTAGAAATACTAACAATCGCCAAAATAACTGAAGAACAGTTATTTTATTTGGCATTCCATATTCGTTTCTCGTTCAAGTATTTTTATATTGAAATTCATTTGGACTTCCTATACATTTTCAGTGAGATTTTAAGCCGCTCTGGGTGGTTGTCCAGTTATTGGTCAACTCTCAGTATAGTGAAGGCCTAGCTTCAACAAAAATACGAGCAATCGTAAGATTGGTTGGTCAGATGATCTCCAAAGTCCCCAGCTGTAACAGTACATCGTATAGCATCGTACAGCATAGAACGAGATTTGGAAGAAAAAGAATTGTGCACAGTGCTATTCCCAGATGTTGCTCAAGCTTTTGATAGAGTTTGGCATGGAGGGTTGATCTATGAGCTGAATAAAATTGTCCCCAGTTGAAATGTGGAGATTTTGACCTATTATATGTCAGGAAGATCTCTCAGAATGAAGTAGGTAGTGTCTAGCGACCAATATTGTACCTCTTGTATACGCGCGACAGTTACCTATGCAGATGACCCCGCCCTGATAGCGAAAAGGTGATCTGATCCACGAATGAAGTGCAATTGACAACCACCAAACTGCTAGAATGGACAGAAAATGAGGCGAGTCAGATTAAATGAACTTAATTGAATTCACATCAACTTTACCAACATAAAACTCATGAATTCCCCAGCGCTAAGTACGAATGAGACTAACATGGTAGGGATGTAATTTATTTATGTTCAAAATATTCTCAATCGAGATCCAACCAATGTCCAATTCCCTGGGGACACCAATGAACTTCTTGAAGAATATCACCCAGTAGAACATTAAGTTGATTTTTTTTTGTGGAAACAGTTTGAATTTCCCCACTTTTGGTGTTAACGACACCAACAGTTCGATTGCAACGGTTCATCAAGTACTCAAATATTCTCATTCGCCAACCATATGTCGTTTGATAAAGCTTCTTGAACTCTACAACTTTTAGTTGAAGGGTTTTCCCCCAAGATGTTCACAAACGCACGAAAAAACGTGTTTTGTCCCATCAGATTTCCTTATAATGATTTTTAACGACAAGTGTAACGATATATCTGTTGAATTTTTTATTTATATGCTCAGAGATACAAAATAACTCTACCCCTTTTGGAAATCTTAGCGCCATCTAACGGCGAACAGTCATTAGAGTTGAGTGCGAAGAAGAACGCAAGGTTTGAAAGTACGATTTTAGTATTAAAAGAGTAGAACGTTGCACTCTCGGCCCCTTATCGAGCAAGCTACAATAGCGATCACTCGTAGACGTGTGTTCTGAAACTTGTCAGCCATTATACAATAAAGTAGAATCGGTTCATGTTTAATTTACAAATGAATTAGAGCATATTTCCTTTTCTTCTACGAAAGTAATTTCAAATCAGTGAATTTTGGTGACATCAGGCAAGGTATGTGAAAAATCTTTTTGATCAAGAAAAATATAAACCATCTTGGAATATCTTTCTAATGAGAACGTCGGATGGCTCTCCACAGAGGATACAATATGTGAAGTCATCTGTGTAGGTTGTTCAGTAAATTACGTTTGGAGTTGTTTAGGTCATTCTGATAATAGATTACAGTGCCGTTCATAATATATTTTTTCTGAGGAGTTCTGTTAGACTCATGGATGCCACATGTGTATATCGAGTTGAATAATATATTAATGTCAATTTTATCTTATTAGATTGCTTTTCCTGCCAAGGCTTGATTGGGAATTAATGAGGGTTTTACAAATATATGATATCTCTTACTGTATTTGATATAGTTGAATAATATATATTTTTCATGATTTTTATATTTGAGTACATCTTTGGTATGGTTCCATATTTGGTGTTAATTATCACCGAGCTTTGATTTTGAAGAGCGGTGTGGAGTTCTTTGGACCGCCTTGCTTGTTCCAAATTTATTCATGTTTCAAGCAAAGGATTCAAGAAATTGTTAATTTGAAAGGGAGCCAGAATTTTTTTTTGGTAAAAATGGGACGAAAATTCAAATTCTCAACTCAATAATGATTGCAAATTAAATTACATTTTCTTCTGTAAATAACTACAACAATAAAACAAATACCAAACTTATATTAATTAATTGAATGTTTGACCAGTCGTCAAATACCTCTTCAAAAAGGTTTATACGTCATCAGAGAATATTTCAAATTTCAAGGATAAAATATATGCATAAATATATATACACGTGATCGCTTCACCTACATCAAAATCACAGCTCGGTGATAATTATCACCAAATATGGAACCATTACTCAAATGAAAAAATCATGAAAAATATTTATTATTCAACTATATCATACCAAATACAGTAAGAGATATCATATATTTGTGAAACCCTCATCAATTCCCGATGAAGCCTTGGCAGGAAAAGCAATCTAATAAGATAAAATTGACATTAATATATTATTCAACTCGATATACACATGTGGCATTCATGAGTCTAACAGAACTCCTTAGAAAAAAAATATATTATGAACGGCACTGTAATCCATTATCAGATTGACCTAAATAACTCTAAACGTAATTTACCGAACAACCTACACAGATGACTTCAAATATCGTATCCTCTGTGGAGAGCCATCCGACGTTCTCATTAAAAATATATTCCAAGATGGTGTATATTTTTCTTGATCAAAAATATTTTTCACATACCTTGCCTGATGTCACCAAAATTCACTGATTTGAAATTACTTTCGTCGAAAAAAGGGAACTATGCTCTGAATCATTTGTTAATCAAACATGAACTGATTCTACTTCATTGTATAATGGCTGACAAGTTTCAGAACACACGTTTACAAGTGATCGCTATTGTAGCTTGCTCGATAAGGGGCCGAGAGTGCCACGTTCTACTCTCTTAATACTAAAATCGCACTGTCAAACCTTGCCTTCTTCTTCGCACTCAACTCTAATGACTGTTCGCCGTTAGATGGCGCTAAGATTTCCAATAGTGATAGAGTTATTTTGTATCTCTGAGCATATAAATAAGAAATGTAACAGATATATCGTTAGAAAAGGTACTGTTATATATTAATTCACCACTAATTCTTTGGTTTATTTATTTCATACACTTTGTATGTAGAGATGGGAATTTTGACATTGAGTTTCCATGTATGTCATCAATGAATGAATATTTTCATACATACCTGCACTGAAGATCATCAGATATAAAAGGTACCTGTTCGAATAAAGATGTGACGTCGAAGCTAATTGAGATAGCCTACAAATGATTCGTGACGTCAAGATCTGCATTTCGTAGGTACATTTCAAATTTCTCTGTATGTGATTGTCACAATTAATCTCGCCATACAACTGTGTCGAAAGTATAATGAAATTACATATTTCAGATATACTCGTCAGTTCATCCTATATAAATAGTTGATAGTTACTTATCGAGTAATGTTACTCCAAAATGGGGTTATAGTGATTGTAGTCACTGATTGGCTCCCTGATCAGAAAAACATGCGATTATATTTATATTTCCGCGTTCTTCCATTAACTGGTAATACAAAAAAAAACTCTTTTTCTAGATCAGGAACGATAAGTGAATTGATTGATAATAGCATTCCTGAGATTGAGAAACCGTGCAGATTTTGTCAAATGGAAAGAATAATAATTTTCTGAACCCCTGATCAATGATAAAAATGTTTCATACAAAAAGGTATTGTAAAGTCGAAAAAGGGTGTCGGTAAATCACCTGCCACTTTAAGATGGCTTTTTCACACTGAATCAGCCATCGTAGAGATGGTGATTTTTATAAATATTTGAAAATAGTTGATTATTCCACCAATGCTTCAGAAATACATTATTCGGCTTCATAACAGAAATCAAGCTCTGAGGATTCTCCATACGTATTTGCATCGATGGAACAGCATACGATGTCCCGTTTTCAATAACGTTCGTGTTTACGCGTCCTTGGGCAGACAAACAAACCAGGTGGAATGCCCACAATACATTATTGGAATGGATCTTGGGACGTGGAAAGTTGATATCTCAGGGGAGTATAATAACGACACAGAAAAACAAAACACGTCATAATCCGAACATTCTCAGTCGAATAGAAAGTTATATTGAAAGTTTTCTGTTTGTGACTGGAAGAAATGGAAGTCTCTTGTCGCGTTTTCTGTCGATGTTACTGGCCCCACATCGACTTCGCCGAATGTAAACAATGGAATGGTGGAAGGAGATGAAAGAGAAAAGTTCATTCGGACATCGATTGTCCGATGATTCATATTTGTCCGGATTCCCGCTGGCATATTAGGATATAATTTTTCTGTTAGTGAAAATTTTCAATTCTAGTGTTATCGTTTACTCTAACGGTGAATTACACCATATGCAATGGAATGTTCACATTATGATAACTTGATGAGATAATAAAGGAAAGAACAATAAGTTCTGGTAGAAATATAGGAAATTGAAGAATAATTTTTACATTGAGAATTAAAGTTTATATGAAATGGGAGGCACTGTCCTTAGACTAGTAAATTTTGAAAATAGATTTGATTATGTCTCTCTGACTTGACATATACGGCTTGTTCGTTTGTCACAGATCAGCTGATTTTCTGATTTCAAATACTACAAAGAAAGTGTAAGTTTGTGTGTCAAAATAAAATGTCCAATAGCACATAATTAACGCGGAAGATCACATCCCAAATGAAAGAACAATATAAAACAAATTTTGTATTTATTGAAAAACATTAATGGTAATTTACAATTATTTTCTATTCAATTGAAAATCTTAGTAGAAAACTATTTAAATAAAATTTGTGACGCTCAAGAAGTTTTATTAAATGCCATATAGTTTGCCCATATTGGTACGAAAATGAAACTTTTCAGTTTTCAACAGCCGCCATTTTGGAACAACGCAGTGATAATACGAAGTGTTCCTAGATATATATATATATATATATATATATATATATATATATATATATATATATATATATATATATATTGTTATATGATGATGAATTTTTTTAAATATAATATTGTAATATTTTTGCCCCTGTATTGTATGCTGTAATAATAATTGCCAGCGAACGTCACTGTTTTCTCGCCACGCTACCAACAATTAATATTTTCCTCACCACGGCTGAGCAACAGTTGGTACGCCCTTATCTCAAGGTGGCCGGTTCAAGGCAATAGAGACACTGCCACTGCTGGCCAACTTCAGTTTATTGAATGGTCTTTGGTATGTTATTGATCATTGTGAGAAAACAAACAACAAAATATCAAAAAGCAATTATCTCCTTTATTCAGGAAGACTTAATAATACCTGGCCTACGAGGAATAACTTATACTAGGGTGAATCAAACAAATATTCACGGATGATAATAATAAATCAGATCATGGATAGATAAACAGAACCTCACTTCTTCCGTGAGAGTGACGTTTTCTGTTATTGTTCAAAATAGTGTGACATAAAGTTCTTCGAATGTGAAATATGTTATTTGTGAAATAGTTCAGGACCGGAAGAGCACTATTAAAGTTTCATACCTGGTTGGAACTGTTGGTGTTCTAATTATACCATGAATCAGGATGTCTCCTCTCTCCAATCGCTGTCAGGACTGCAATACCATGAATCAGGAACTATTTAGATGCGGAAATCAGCACTTGGATCCGTGGATATGTTATCATTAAGGTAATATTGGTTTTGTTTACCAAATGATGGGATTATTCCAATTTTCTTTTAGTAAAATTTTTGCGTGGCATCCGCTTGGAAATTTATTTTCGATCTCCTTGAAGCTTTGTTTTTCTATCGCCTAGATACATCTTTTTCTCCTTGTTTTTTCATTTGAATTTTTGAATTGGTGCACTAAATTGTCACTTTTCACTGTTCATATTTATATTGCATAATTTATATATACAATTATTTTTCCACTCTTATCATCATTTACAAATTTCAATAATAATTGCTTCCGATACCATCTCATTGCTACTCTCCCACAATTTCCAATTTTACACCTGATTGGCTATTTTTATAAAGACATTTGCTGTTCTATCATTGGCTACTTTTTGTTAGCTACAGTTTCATATACTGTATGTTTCAAATTTATAAATGTGTTGATTACTGTTTATTCCTGAAAATGTTGTAAATTTAGACTTTTTATTGTCTTTTGAGCAATTATGAGTTATAATAATTTTGACAGTGTATGAAATTGATTGTTTTATAGTATTTTGACATTTTTATCTATCCATATTCTACCTAGACTCACAATATACATAGAATTTCAAAAGTTATTCACAAACAAACTCTTGAAACCATTAACCATCTAGTAATTATTCTTTTTGTGGGGTTTTCGTCTTTTAAAATTTACAACTGGCATAACATAACAATATATATATATATATATATATATATATATATATATATATATATATAAGCGTATATGTGTGTGTGTGTGTTTGAGTTTCTAGCCTAGAACCCATTACTTTTTTCATAATCAGAACGACATTTTTTCTAATTTGTCGTTCACTTTCGTGAATTTCATTTCATTTGGGATCCATCTGTATGAACATTGCAGTGCCCGTCTTTATTATCAATTTTTACTATACACTGATACCATAAGTAACATTAATGAAAGACAACACGTTTTCGCCAGTGAAAATTCCATTCCTCTGAATATAAATATGTGGGAGGGAGTGAATAACTTCGTAATACTCGGTTAAGGAATGAAGCAAACTTTTATGAATTCCAAGAGAATGCAAATTCCTTGGTGCACTGACATCAATCTGACACTGGCAAGTTTTGGGATATATAGGTCATGTATCTTTCAGTTTTATATCACATTTCCGTTGAGCAAATGCTTAGTGTTTGCGGAAAACTCTTCGTCAAGTTCTCAACTTGGGTATTATCTCCATCTTATGCAGGGATTTAAAGTATTACAAAGAAATTCAAAACCACTGCAGTTTCTGGATATAATATCCAGTGGTTTTTCTCATTCTTTATTCGCAATCGGATTGTAATATATTCTCAAAATGATTTAACTGGATTTCCAAATATATATATATTGGTTTTCTACAAAGAGGAATTGGCTTTGATGACCAATTTCTTTGCTCTATTTATTTTTTTTCCAAAAAAATTGATTCTAAAAAAAAACTCTTTTGCCGATGTCACCAGTTCTAATACTAGCAAAGAGACTGAATTTTAAGTTCTTAGAGGAATAGATATCTAACTTTTTCCAACACGTGGATGAAGAGAAATGTATTTTGCAGCTACCTCTCTTTCGAATGGTCGCACGCTGTCACCAACCTATTATTGGAGAAACTATATTATCATGGCATCAGGAGTATCTCTATCCCTCATGGAATCATATTTGTCGAATAGATATCAAGCAGTCAGTAGCAATCATTGCATTTCGAATTTTAAACTTGTTGAACATGGTGTTCCCCAAGGATCAGTATTGGGACCACTTCTGTTCTTAATTTACGTGAATGACATCAGTAACTTCATGCATCCATATAAATCTGTTTTGTTTGCCGATGACACTACATTCATTTACTCTGACAAAAATGCGATTGAACTATCTAGAATATCAAATGAAGTCGATGAGAAGGCAGGAAGTTGGTTCGTGACAAATCGACTCAAACTAAATACAGATAAAACGCAACAGTTACAGTTTTCAACAAGCTCTGCCGCTACATCAAGTACAGACAGCGTTAAATTACTCAGGATTGTTGTCGATAGTACTCTCACTTGGACCTGTCATATTAACCAATTGAGCAAAAAACTATCAAGAACACTTTTTTTTTGCGTCAGCTGAAAAATGTAACTAGTTTCGATACATTGAAAATAGCATATTTCTTCCTCTTCCATTCTTACATTAGCTATGGGGTTTTACTCTGGGGCAACTCAACTGGGGCGTTAACAATTTTTAAATTGCAGAAAAAAGCTATCAGAATAATAACAAATTCTGGTTATAGAGATCATTGTCAACCTCTGTTTTTGAAATTGAGAATAATGCCGTTACCCACATTATTTTTGTACAACGTTCTCATAGAAATTCATAAAAAATCAACTTCATTAATTAAACAATCAGACCTTCATGACTAACACCTGTTATTTGCAAGTTGTTCAACCTGTTCTTCGCAAGTTGTTCAACCACTCTTACAATTTGGGGGTATTTCCGTCCAATTGGAAAATTGCAAGAGTACAGCCAGTCCCTAAAAAAGGCAAAAAGGCCCTACCTAGCAACTACAGACCTATCGCACTGCTATCTATTATTTCAAAGGTCATGGAAAAAGCCATCAACATCGAGCTCATGAAATATCTGGAAGACTCAGGAATTGTCAACGATAGGCAATATGGCTTCCGCCATCAGAGATCAACTGGTGACCTGCTCGCTTACGTCTCACATATATGGCAGCTATCTATTGAAAAGTATGGAGAAACTTTAGCTGTGGCATTAGATATCTCCAAGGCGTTCGATCGAGTTTGGCACCACGGACTCCTCGCCAAGCTTCCGTCTTATGGCTTGCCCCCTCAGCTGTGTTCTCTGCTCGCTAGTTTTCTCTCAAACAGGTCTCTCCATGTAGTAGTCGATGGAGTTTCATCTGACACTCTACTCATAAATGCTGGTCTTCCGCAAGGATCTATTCTCGCACCAACACTATTTCTACTTCACATCAACGACCTGTTGAAAGCAACTTCATGTCTAGTACACAGCTTTGCCGATGATAGTACCCTCCATACCGCTTTCTCTTCCAGGGCCCCTATATCAGCCAGTGAAACCAGAAATGAACGAGGAAGAAATGTTAATAATATAAATATGGACTTAGCAACAATTCTCGAGTGGGGATCTAATAACTTGGTAGAATTCGATGCAAACAAAACACAAGCATGTCTTTTCTCTAGAAGAGTCGATCTCACTGTGCCTAACATAACTTTGTCAGGAGTAACCATACCACTGAAGTCATCCATATCGATGCTTGGTATTACTATCAGCAATAACCTTTCCTGGAAAAATCACGTCAGGTCCATTGCCAAAAACGCATCCCAAAAACTTGGTTTTTTGTTTCGTGCCAGAAGCTATTTCACCCCCACCCAGCTGCTTATGATCTATAAGGCACAGATCCGACCTGTCCTGGAATACTGTTCCCATATTTGGAGCGCGGCACCTAAACATATCCTGAGGCTATTGGATTCCGTCCAAAAAAGGGCAATTCGTCTCGTCGGTGATGCCTTGCTTACAAACTCGCTCACTTGTCTGGAACACCGTAGAAAAGTTGGCGATTTGTCTCTATTTTATAGATATTTTCATGGGCGACGCTCTTCTGAAATATCAACAATCGTTCCTGCTTTGGCAGTCTCTTCGAGACTAACCCGTCAAGTTCAGTCATCACACCCCTTCGTGGTCACTTTGGAGACCTGCAGAACATCACTTTCCAAGGACTCGTTCATCCAACGAACAGCAGGCTTTGGAACTCATTGCCTGGGGAGGTGTTTCCCGAGGCATACAACCTCCAGAAATTTATGAAGAACACCAACTCCTACCTTCTTTCCCTTGGTTCCCACGATGTTCTCTGAACATTACAGGATATCCCTTTTCGTGGGAACCAGAACATAAAAAAAATGATACCAGACATTGTAACAAAATTCGAACAAACCGCTATCGTTTGAGTAAATCACAAAAGAACACTCTGGATCTCAACCTCTACAACTATCTTCCCGATAATTTTAAAATTTTTAGTATGTGCAAATTCAAAAAAACAATAAAAAATTATTTTTTGAGTTTTTGCTTCTATTCTGTCAAAGAATACGTGAATCATTTTAAATGCTTATAATGTCATCTTCGTTTTTATATTTTTGTATTTGTGTTTCTTGTTTGTTTTTAATTATTAATCTGATCATTTTATACTAATTTAATTGTTTAATCTGATCATTACTCATGCTATTTTTTGACTTGCTACAAACATTTCATCATGTAACGTGGTGAAATGAACTATCTATCATCTATCTATCTATCTATCTAACCTGCCCACTGAAAGTGGCCAGGATTTTAATATTAGAGGTTGAATGCCTCAAAGTTACGTCTGGCACTGGGTTTTATCACCCGATCATCCGATCGGTCATGAATTCGGCTAAATGCAATGTCTGGTCTCATTTTGTGATTTCCTCTCCAAAGTGTGGTTAGTTGAGGGTTTGAGATTTCTTCTCTAGGTTCGCAAATTTGTTACGTCGTTCTGACTGGCAAATAACGACACTATTGAAACCTATATATTCGTGTAAAAAATGATAAATAAATAACTTTACATACGGTGTGGACAATAAACAACGAATAAAAAATTCAGACTTATTTGAATCGAGTGAAATAAATATATATATATATATATATATATATATATATATATATATATATATATATAATTCTACATTTAAGATGAAACTTTCGCCTTTTTGACAAACCGAAACTTGAACTCGCCCGTTTTAATTTATGCCCTGAATTGGGGAGAGCTCTTCTCGCCTATCGCGGATATTCAATCATCCGAGTAAACTCGCGCTACGTACATTTGAAATGATAAATTGGAGTGAAAGCATTTCTGAACTATATGAATCCACCCAAATAGCAAATTAGGTTAGTAAGTATTTCAGTAGTTCCTAAAACCCTAAAATCACTTACTGATAGGCGAGATCACAAACTCGTAAATTGGCCTCATATGTGCTTGAAGTTGAAACATAGTGATGAAATATGATGTTTGCATAGTTTTTCCTAGAAGATATTGTGTAAAATTCGAAAAAACGCCGCTCTAGAACCCTCAAATCCAGTGAGACATTCAAACACAGAGTTATTGCCGCTTCTTTTGACAGAACTTGTGTCAGCATATGTCAGCGTATATGATAGCCGTTCTTGATTTAGTTATTTTTGAATAATATGTATATATACCGAGTGCTATGTAATTATTTTCTCGGCCTGCTCACATTGAAAACAAATATTATGAATAACACTTGTTTCATCTTATGAATGAAACAAAATAATATTAAGGGATACCGAGTGCTATGTCATTACTTTTTCAGCCTGCTTACGTTGTAAAGGAATATTATAAATAATGCCTGGCAACTCGGCGATCGGCCATAGTTCTGAACTTGCCACTTCTCACATACTGGTGCGATTTTTGCACTATTCAAACAGGAACATTTATTTGGATTATTTTTATTTGGAAAAACTACTTGGAAAAAAAAAATAAAAAATGCAACCACTTTTTTCGTCGTTCTGGTCATTGTGGTATTTCTCAAAAAATTTGTGATCTCGCCTATGGTTGTAAGTGCCTGAAGATCTTGTAGGTTCTTCCCGTAATCCAAAAAAAAAATCACTTTCTTATGAGAATCGACTTTCTATGATTTTCTATCACTTTAACAAAACTCCCGATAGTTGGAACCCGTTTCTTTGCCAAACTTCGGCTGGCTAGTCGCGTCTGAATCCAATGACGTCGGTTTTTACACGGGTAACACTTTTCGACCAGTAGTATCCGCTTAATGCACGAAAATCGCGAATGAAATTCAATCATTCGGTACAATTCACGCATTTATACGCCTCGAGGAGATTCCTGTAATTCTCCGATTCAGAACATTCGAATACGCCGCGAAGACTCTAAATTATTTGCTCCAAACCACTTGGTGGAATTTCAACTTTTTAGAGTCTCCAGAAAACCAACCGCTTCTTCTTCAGAGGCCACCCGAAAACTTCTCATTATTCGTTCCAACCCGCCGATGGACTCACTTTTTGGAGTCTCCGAAAACAACGCACCTCCTTCTTCAGAGGCCACCCGAAAACTTCTCCATTATTCGTTTCAAACCGTCCGATGGACTTCATTTTCCTGGAAGTCTCACGAAAACCAAGCGCACCTCTGTCTCCAGAGGCCACCCGAGAACTTCTCGTTCATTCAGCTTCTTCGAAGCTCGTACCCAACAAGCACCTCTTTCAAGCCTCTCTCGTTGGTTCAGAAGGTTTCACCCACGCTGCCTCATCAGCGTTACTGCGGCCGTGAGAACCTTTTGTGATTTTCAAAGGCGCCTTTGTCTCTCTCGCTAGACATGAACAATAACTGCAACATTGAAATACAATGTATGAACCTTCCTTCGGTGGTTCGGTGTACTGTTCTCCCATCCAAAATATGGGCATTCATTACTGCCTGCCCACCACATGAATTTAATTTCGATCTACATGTTTGCTTACGGCCCATATGACCATTGTTTTGAATTGAAATTGTATAACGGGGCAAGTTCATAGTTTCCAATTTGTCGGCTGAAAACTTCGGCTATTGCACAACCAACATAAAAAAACAGTTCATCAACAACTACCGGTTGTTACGGTTTTCCATCAAATTTCTATCCTTGAAACAAGGACGTCCATAGTGTGTGTTTCATATAATAATAGTAATAATAATATATTTATTCAGTAAGCCATTTCACAACTGGAAAAATGGAGTTATATTTCTAAAAATACACATATACAAAAATGGGCCAATTGAAAAGGACTAAATTCACTGCCATGAATCACGGGGATACAATGAAAGTGACTTCCAATATAGCCTGTCGAAATGAATATTTTATATAAAAGAAAAAGAAGAAAAATAAAAAAATAAAATAAAAAATATGGACAAAAGAAATAAAATAAAAAGAAAATGAGTACAACAATTGACAGACACACCAACCATAGTTATTGAAACAAAATCAATCATTTTTCACCAACATGTATTTTGTTCTCGAGCAGTAGATAATACTTCAATTTTCCTTTTCATAGTACTTATAGAATGATTCCTGATTTCAGAAGGTACCGAATTCATAACTTTACAGACAACATAAGAGAAAGACCTTTGGAAGAAGGTTGATTTATGAATTGAAACAGCCAAGGAACGTTGTTGACGTCAGTTCTGAATTCCAGTTTCAAATATAGGTATGTGGGCAATATTTTATAACTTTCGAGAATAGCATAAAAGTATTCAAAAAACGGCTTTTATTGACTGAAAGCCAGCCTAATTCGAGTCATTTGACCGATACGTCTTGAATTTTTCGTAGGTTATAAACTAACCTAACACAGCTACTCTGTATTCACTGTAGTCGACTATAAACAATATTGATTATGCATGAACCATAAACTGCCTCGCAATAATTTATATGAGAGAACACCAAAGTTTCTCACGATTACATTTTAATTTATGAATCTAACATATCCTTGTTGCTGTAAATCATTTCCATATTTGTAATACATCTGTAAACCAAGATTTTTGAAATCAACAGTTGGGCTGAGTTTCACATTGTTGATTTCGATATCCACAGTATTTTTGTTCAGTACGTTGACTGCCAAATAACATTACCTGTGACTTATCGGGATTGATTTTAAGGCAAAATTTTGTAGAACTTTCGCATAAGGAGAAGATATCATTATTTATAATGGTGTTGGTGATGTAGTGATGTCAATTTCTTCATCTCTGAATGAGTAATATACTTCAGTATCAGTATCAGGTTCATCGCCGTGAAATATACTTTTGTAGTGGACCAACGATTGTCTGAAAGATAAGGTATATAATGAAAATAATAGAGGACCTAATATTGACCTTGAGGTAACCCAGATACAACTATTAATATTTTTCAACATTGTAATTTTTTCAAATGAACATCATGTCATGAATAACGATTTCGCACCACATATAAAAAACATCTATGCAACTTCCTCTAATGGAAAATTATTATATGAATAGATTTTTTTTATCACCAATTCTTTTTTATTTCGTTTGCTTCCAAGTTGCTCAATTGATAGAAATAGAATCAATCTTACCGCGGAACTTGGTCCTATACTGCGGAAATAGTGAAAAAAACGTATGTTCTATTCCACAACAGACATTTAGTATAATCGAAACTATAAAGCATAACTTTTTGATAATCTTGGTTCGAAACTGCAACATAAATTGGACCTCTAAAACTAACCCCTAGTCAAGCTCTTTATCATCAACATCGAATAATCCCATAAAAAATGTCCAGAAAGAACATCGAACTTTGTGTCATATGAGAAACATTATTCTTCCCATTCCATCAGCTTGGAACGTGATATTTTCTATGTGAAAAAATCATAATTTTAATCTCATCAGCAGATTGAAGGTTCCAGGAAACCGTAATGAATATGAAACTCCCTCATTAAAACTTTTAACTAATAGAATAGAAAGTTTCAAAAATTAATTTGGGATCCAAGGAAAGTTTCCAATGCATATTTCAGACAATGTCTGAAGTTCCTATTTTATTTTCAACAAACATGGAGTTGCTTTGTTACCCGTCAGGGTTAGTTTCTCAAAAAGGTCTTTGAATTGTAATTAACCGCAAGAAACTCTATCACTCGAGTCATTTTTTGTGAACTGTATCA
The DNA here is from genome assembly GCA_018342105.1 of Gonioctena quinquepunctata. Taxonomy (NCBI): domain Eukaryota; kingdom Metazoa; phylum Arthropoda; class Insecta; order Coleoptera; family Chrysomelidae; genus Gonioctena; species Gonioctena quinquepunctata. Next base: position 46,808 of record JAFIRS010004543.1, read on the forward strand.
CATAAACCCTGTGCATGGTTTAGAAGTTTGTGGATTTTCCGGATTATTATTTTAACTACGTATCGTGCGACGACAAGGCATCCTTTTACTTTCTCTATTATGCACAACTTGGACAAAAAAGGATTTGACCAATGTAGCTGTGAACTAACAAACTTTGTTTTTATATTAGCTCTGATGAAGCGAAAAATATATTTGTTAAACTTTAGCGAATACATGGTCAAGTTTTATTTGGTAAATAACCCGCAATCGTTAGGAAAAAAATCATTCCTTAGGTGAACAAAAAGTCATTCCTCTAGTGAAACAAACTGAAGAATTGGAAGGAAACATTTGAAATAATGGGATTCAAAATAAAAATTTAAAATAATGGAACCAATAATTCACTTGCTGCATTATATATATTTTTGTCTTTCAAATTATTTATAGTTGCAATCAATTCATTTTTCGTTAAAGGTGAAAGAATTATTGATGACTGTCAGGGCTCCTTTCAGGGGTGGGATTGTGGGGCTTAATCTCATCTCGATTTTTTTTCCTAGCGATGTATAATGTCCATTTAAAAGGTTTGTTGTTTCTACTCTTTCAGTAATAATTCCATTCTCATGTTGTATATGGTTTATACTATTATAATTTTTTTTGCCGCTGATAGTTCCTTCACTATATTCCAAATTATTTTATTGCCGCCTTTACTGAAGTCGATTTTTTTTGTAATATAAGGTTTTAGCATTTTTTATTTATGTATTGATCATATTTCGGTATCTTGAGTAAGTATTCGTTTTTTAGGATGTCATCGTTTTTCTGTACTGTTTGTGAAGCCACTTCTGTGGTTTATACTCTTTACTAAAACTTCTGTTATCCAGTTTCTTCTTTCAATTTCATTGTGTTTTATTCTAAATGATTCAGAGCAGCTCCCAATTGTATTTTTTAGGAGGGTTATGAAGTAATCTGTCCACGTCTCAGCTGAATAAAAAATGATCCAATCGTGTTTTATCAGTTTATTCATTGATTATTAATATTCGACAATGGTGATTCTATTAATTGAACAGGATGTTTGAGTGGCAACTCCATCACTGCGGCTATCTCATTCGAATATATGGTCCAAGCATGTGTTACTCTGCAGTCTAGTTGGGCAGTTCATCTAGGAGAGAATTCACACATATGTTTAAATCAATATCACCTACAATAATGTGATGGTTTGTTATATATTTTCGAGCGTTTTTAGATATTTCCCCAGACCTGTGATGAATTGCTTGGAATCAGAGCTTGGGGACCTATCCCAACTAACAAATTGGCTTTGTAATTTTCAGGTAACAGAACCATTCAGTTTCCTTGGCATTATATTGCCACTATCGAAAAGCCAATCTGTTGAATTAACATTGCGAACATGATTATTTTGTTCTTTGAAACCAAATTGTTGTTTAGATCATTGTTGAGAACGTTCTTAGAGTGAAATTATAAAACATCTTGAAGGATGAACTTGAAACAGTTTCTAGAACGTTTATAAAATTCAAGTTATACGACGTTTCAGCTTGGAGGACCAAAGTGATTTCTAGTAGTTTTGTAGTGATATTATCAGGTACTGTTCTGTTCTTCCGCAGATAGTTTTATAAATAGTTTATAAAAATGCATCAACAGATTACTAAATTGTTGTATTGGTGTTTTCTGTGATACTCTTTCACTTCAGAAAGCGATATGCTCCCGACAAAAATGGATAAATAACTATTCTATAACAGTACGAATAATATGCTCCTGAATGGTCTAACAAAGCAGTGTTAGAACAATAAACTGCTATTGAACACAAAATGATATTCAAAAGCACTTTTATAAAATGAAACTGTTACAGTAGTTTTTCATTTGGATACACCATATTAGTTCAGTTTCTTCCTGTTTTCTCAAATGTGAAATTAAGAAATCATCTGAGATCATTGGCGGTCACCTTCAAGATATCACATTTGGCTCTGAAAGATTTATTGAAAAATATTAATAATCGCTTCACAAGCATCCTTCCTGAAGATCCTAGTATACTTTTCAAAACGTATCAAACACTTACAATTACATCTCACACACTGGCACTGGCAATTATTGGCATCATGGTTTCGAAGTTAGTTTGAGACAGGCTTTGGGTAAAATCAGTGAGTTACCCAAAACAATATATGTCAATGTGAACATGGATGGTTTACCAATATACAGAAGTAGTAAATATGAGTTTTGGCCAATACTTTCCAACATATACAAGTTGCCTACAATAAAACCTATGGTTATTGGAATATACTGTGTCCCAGAAAAGCAAAATAGATAGGTTAAGCCTAGTTTCATTAATAATGCATATACATTTTCAAAACTTTTTTGAGTTTTGAGCTGCTCTAATGTGATGCAAATACATCACAACAAAACAGTGAAGCTCTATAAGTGCTACAACTAGGACACAAAGTGAAGCTGTATAAGTGCTACACGACCTGCTATTATACAAAAGCAGAATTTTCCGATGTATAACACACACGCAAACTGCTGCTGAAAGATACATTTATTCCGCAAAAGTAGCTTTGGAGCCGTTGCGGCAGCGTTACAACACGTTGACGCATGGGCGTTGATGAAAGTGTTTTCCTAAACGACAAGCAGAACAGGATAGGATCCAGTTTGATTTAGGGGAAAAAATATGATATTCAACAAAAACTTCAAAGGCGCGTGAAGACAAACGCCGGTCTTCTTTCAACACTACCTGTAACTGCATTATTACACATGTATTATTAATAATAATTGCCATTCGTTTGAAACGTGTCATTGAATTCTGGAGATTTTGAGCTTTTCATATTCGTTTCTACTAACTTTTTCAATAACATATCTTAATTTTCAGCTTTGTGGAAATGCCTACAACATTTATACATTCGCTATTACTGGCGAAAATGTCAAAATACGACATCGCGAATTGCGAGACATAAAATGTCAACAATTTCTGACGTTTGAAAGATATGGTACATTGTTTTAATGGAATAAATAATTACACTTCATTCAGCAAGCAAAATTTGCATTTGTTAGGCGAAGAGAAATTAGCCGTGAGAAATCATGATTAGTTTGACAAGCAAAAACTTTGCGTTTGCGAGGCGAAGGGAAATAGAAGGCTTTGAGACTCACTTTCAATCCAAATAAATTATACTGTTTTTTCTACAACTCTGAAAACTGCATCCATGGTCTCATTAGCGGTAATCGAAAACAGAGCCTTGCTATGAGGCAACATCTTCTTCAATTCATGTAGTGCAAATGTGATGATAGGCGACACTCTCAGTACTAGATTTGGAAGTATATCCCGTCCTTGGACTTGAAATGAAACTTTGGTCCTTAATTATGGTAATGAAAGAGGCCATGCACTTTCGATTCGGTTACTGAAAAATATATATTCTGAATATTTGATTGAATTATTGGAAGATATTTCGAATTAAATCGTTATTTAACACCAAGTATACCAACAATTCTCAAAAAATCATTTGTACCTTTGCATACTCTCCAAAAGAATTCAATGTAATAATCGGAAGAACTAATTTAATTTTTTGTAATACGCCTCTGTGAAGTTAAAAGACAATATATATTGTGACTATTTTATAGAAATCACTAACAAAGTTAAATAGCCATATAGACACTGTTCTTGTGATGAAAGTGTTGTATAACATGAAGCCATATTGAATCGTATATTAGTGATGACCATTCTGAAGGCAAAAACTAAAACATATAAAATCCCTATTCCTCAGCTATAAGAAGAAAAACTAATGCTCAGAAAAGTTTACTGTCGTGAAATCAACAACAATTGATCAAATTGGTAGCAAAAATCTGGAAAAAAAATTAAATTATTTTTGGTAAATTCAAGAAATCTTCAACAATTACACAGCGCTTGAAAATTTTACATTATATGTACCATATAATCCACAGTGAAATTCACTCCGCAGTCGAAATCAACTTCATAGTTAGATTTACGCTGTGTTAATTAATATAAATACGCAGAAGCGATCCACCACAATACGAAATATGGACATTATCAATCCTGACATGTTCAATTGTCACGAGAACAACAAAGAAATCACTTTTGTGAAATTTGTAACATTATTCATTTTTGGTGGAATACTTTAAGAAACTACTGAATTTTATAATTGTTCCTGTACACGACATAAATTTTTTTTTTAGAGATTTATAATAGTTCCTTAAGTGATAAATAATGAACTGAATAGAACTTGTGAATGATCATTACAAAAATGTTATAAAACTATTCTGTGGTGATTCTATACAGTTCCTATGAATTATATGTAAATGTTTATACAATAATTCTGTAATAGCTGTCACAGGCGTAATAAAACTTCTTAAACAAATGTTTCGTTTTATAAGACTGTGCCCATTTGGCGTTTATAGTTGCTGTAAGAACGCCGTAAAAAGGTTTTTTTTTATTGGTGCCCCTTTTTACCCATTTAAAGCACGCCTCAGCGTGTTTAAATCGAACTTTAAAAAACGCGCGTTTTTTTAAAGTTATTATGACAACATCAACAAATCGAGAAACGTGAAGTCTAAATGACAAATTTTTGATTATTGATCTGACAGGAGTACCTTGTCAAATAAAATATTACTAACAATTTGTTCATTTATATGTGCTCCTCCATCCATTTGATGAACTTTTCCTATTCTTTTTTATATATATCACTGGATTTTCGCGGTATTAACCGCGATTCTGCCTCACTATTCAAAAAATCGATATTAGAATAATTCATTTTTGAGCTCTGGTGACAACAAATATTGATCTTTCATAACAAATTGCAAATGAATATCTGTTTTTCTCATTTCCATGACAACGAAAGGTATACTGATGTCACATCACGAATTCAACCTTCTTGCATTATTAGTTCTTATTTCTATTTTTTGTAGTAATAATACCAGTATATATGATTTCAAAGTGCACCAATAAAAAAAAATAACGTAAAGTATTCGTGGATAACTGGTCTCAAAAACACTTGCTCTATTTCGAGCACTCCGGCTGCGCCGTCGTGCTCGAAAAATCGCGCGTGTTTTAAAGCCCTTTTTATCCACTTATACTTTAATATACTATTTGAGACGAATAACGTTTTATAAAAAATGGTATGTAAACGTTCTTTCAGCTTTTATAAAGCACCAAATTGTTAGTTGGGATAGACAGCAGCTATATACTATTGAAAACATATATGGACTTCCGATTCTTCTACAGTGCCTAACTAACAATTCAAAGACCATTTGAATTCATCTCAGTTTTATAATGCTTTTTGGGGTATGGCGATGGTCGTTATTGTAGGTGCAGATCTTAATAACTCCATTAACTCTTCTCAAACCAGTAGACTTATGAACCAGTATTATTTGTTTCCATAATAAGTGTCTGAGTGACCATTTCCATTTCGTGTAGAGTACATTTTATGTTTTGGGAGATTGCGTTTTATTGGGGTTTTATGAGAAAAGCTTTTCAATAAAGGCACATTTTCTGCACTTTCATGTCTACATTTTTGAATGAGCGATATTAAATCAAAATAATTGCATTATTTCTAGATTTTGATTATATTTTCAACGGACGAAAAAAGGGGCAGGTTCTCTAGATGACGCCTATTTTTTTTTATGTTCACAAGCTTATATATTTAACTTACATCGTTCGTATGTCATTTTTTCCGTTTCAAAATTTGTTATCCATTTTTGGAGCACGATTGAACTGAAAGTTGGCAGGTGTTCACAATTCTAGTGACAATGCATTATGGAATTATTGTTAGAGGAAAAAACAAAATTCAAAAATTCAAAATGGTGGCTCTAAGATAGCGGACAAGTTTTTTTATTATGGTCCGATTCGATTGATAATTAATGAATTTAAGATGGCGGCTTCAAAATGGCGAAGGAGTTTTGTGATTATGGTCCGATTCTATTAAAAATTTGTATGTGTGGGTTTTCGGAGTCGGAGATTATGATTTTTTTTGTCAAAATCTATGAAATTGAAATGGCGGCTCATGGAATTTTTGTTATAGAAAGAAAATTTTGCTCCAAGATGGCGGACGAGATTCAGGTTTATGGACCGATTCGATTGAAAATTGGTATTTGGGGGTTTTCAGGATTGAAGATTATGAATTTTCCTTCGAAATTTATGAAATCAAAGTTAGACGATGATCTCTGGGTTTATGGTCCGATTCTATTCAAAATTGGTTTTAGGGGTGGGAAATTCGAGATGGCGAACGAGTTTTGGAATTATGGCCCGATTCGATTCAAAATTGGTATGTCGGGGTTTTTGGGGTCGGAGATTATGAATTCAGTCGAAGATTATTGATTTTTAGTTAAAATTTATAAATTGAAGGTGACAACTTCAAGATGGCGGATGAGTTGATCTTCAGATGGTCACCTCATTGAAGGACTAGATATCTCAGTACTTACTGGAAAAAGGCTCCAAATAATGATGCTTCAACAAAAATGCATAGGTTAAGGCGTACTTGAGTACTAAAAAGCACGAAATAACATAATTAATAAAAACCTTTTTGAAAACAAGCTTTTATTCAAATGCACAAAAAGTAAAAAATAATTGCTTGGGATGTGTGACGTAGTCGAGCTTGTCGCTTTTATATTCGAGCTGAAAACTTTGCGCGCCAAGCTTTTTATTCTATAACTCACGGAATAACCTACGTCAGACATCCAAAGCAATTACTTTTTACTTTTCAGTGCATTTGAATGAAAGCTTGTCTTTAAAGAGGTTTTTCATTAATGATCGCTTTTCAGTTTTTTTCTCAGTCGATTTAATTTTTTGGAAATGTTTTTTTTATTGAATGCCGTCAAGAAATATTTATAGCAGTACTTTCACGTTGTTTTTTTTCAGTTGGAGAAGGTGAACATAAAAATGATATTTACCTCAAGTTGCTGTAACCAAGGAAGGTATCGATGCTCACTGAGATATAAACTCGAAATGGACGCTAAACAGTTCATATATTCAATTGCAGATATCATATGAAAGTTTATGGCATCTATTTGATTCTAGGATCAATTTATCAGTTGGAGATCATAATCGTAAGCTACAACTTCATATTACTTTCATAGTAAATGTCTATTTTAATCTACATTATTCAGAAAAAAATACATTTTTGAATGCCGCAACTTCCAGTTTACAGATTGATGGTCAAGCTTCCAGGACGTTGGTAGGAGACTCAGAATGAGTTGAAATTGAAATTCCTATAATGAAAGTTCAATATGAAATTACCAACTTAGATGTTTGACTCAACATTTAGGTAGGGCAGCGGTGGCAGGTTGACGAGAGTCTTTTCGATATCTGAGTGACCACCTGACAAGAAAGGTGCGCGTTGAAATACCCCAACAACTGTAGCGTAGTAGCATATTCGCAGTTGCAGGCGTCTTATCAGTGAGCACCAGAGAAGACGATATATATGCCATCCTTCGGAGGGGACGTTAAGATGGCGGTCCCGAATTCATAGATGTTAAAGAACCCTTCCTCTGAAACAACAGGAGATCCGGCAAAATTTCCGATTCGGGGGAATCTGTTCACCGGCGTCAGTGTTTAGCCCTGGTCGCACAAATAGGCTGACGTTGAATAAAGCATTACAAAAAACCCACGTTTTGGTACTTGTATAGTTGGACACAACGTATTATTATAGTTTTTCGTTTTCGTCATCATGTTTCGTAATAACGACGCTCACATACCTTAAATTCCTCTGAAAAACTGATATCAGGTGTGAATTGTCGGTACATGTTTTACAGAACAAATAAACATGGATTAAAATAGAAAAAGTATAGTAGTGCAGTTTGAACTTCAAAAGTTTAATGAAGTAGTCAGTATTTCGTTCCCAAGCTCTAAATGTATAAAAATCATTGTTTATTCATGATCCAATTCATGCTGAGAAATACGGCTTATAATGTGAAATTCTACGAATTCATAACATTTTCTAAGGCATTGCCAGAGCGTAGGTGTTTTTGTTTATATTATCTTCATTTCACACTACATGCGGATGAGGTGCTTTGATAGTATGTAAAATATTGAATATCAGATAGTGAACATAAGGTATTAAATATTTAAATCTTACAGGGAATATGATAAGCCACAAATGTTTTCTGGACGACTGTTAATGTTATTGTCTGCAAAATTTGATTTAATGAGTCTTAAAAACACTGAGAAGATGTACGTTTACGATGGCGAATTTGGAAATTAAACCTGTCTGCGTTCCTGGAAAAATAAGGAAATGTATAATATGAATGATTTGGGAGAAAAAGTTGGATCGTTGAAAATTCTGATGGAAAATGCTGGAAATAGTTGCTTGTCGATGCTAAACACTCAGATAATGGAAGGTAAGCGGAAGATAGGTACAATTCTTCAACGATTTCTCTGAAATATTCATCACATTGATTTGTTTGCGAATATGAATAGAGTGTTCATAAAATCGGATCTGGAATCATCTGCGATTCAAAGATAACCTCTTGGGGGGTATTCGTGCAGAAACGGGAAACATTATCAGTTGAATATTAAATAGAATTTTTTTTTAATTGTCAGAAAAATCTCATTCAATATTCAACTGAGAATATTTTCTTTCTCAACATGAATACCACTCGTAAGGTTATCTTGAACGGTGAAGATGTTGACTTAAATTTATCTTTAAGTCGCAGATAATTCCACATCTGATTTTATGAACACCCTGTTCAGATTTTCAAGCAAATCCATTGTACCCCATGACAGGTTATGAATGTTAAAAAAAATGATATTAAATCTCACTCCGGAAGAAGTGTTTCTAACATTTTTCCATCTATGCAAATTGAGATTGCTTCTAGAAAATGTATTTCCCAATTATTCCTACTGATGATGGTAGAAGCGTGAACTAGCTTTTCGACAAAAAATTATTGAAGACCTAATGAGTGCCATGCCAGTCTTACATAAAAATGATTTCTGGTGAGTTCTTCTTCGAAAACAATATTCTATGTATCATTCATCTATATGAGTTCTTAATTGAGACTGAAATGGAAAATAAAATAATCTGAATAAAACTGCTCATTTTCACTCTCAGATTCTTTCTTTTGAGTTTGGGTCCTTTCAAAATATCTATTACATGTAGTTTAACATCAAGCGTGGATTTTTATGGAAAAAAAGTTGCTAGATATTCACGAAAAATTACTTCATTTTTATCGTGGTTCTTTCAATTTTCCAAAAAATATTTCCATTCAATATTCAACTGAGAATGTTTTCCTTTTCAACATGCATCACATGTTCAGAATATAAATTTTATCTGGTCATAATGGTGATCATTATATTGCTGAGGCAATAACACGTTCCGTTACCAATCAGTCAGCGAATTTCAGTGAACGAAACCCAGGATACGTGACAAAAAAGTTTGCAGTAATATATTACGTTAGCATTCCATGGATTGTGTTTGTGGGGTGCTTTAAACTTCCAAGTGGGGGACAAATAGCTGACTGTCGCGAACAGTTCACTCTGTTGCTGACGTGTTCGCTTCATTTGTTTAAGAATGACTGACACATTTTGCGGAATGAGATCATTTGCCTTCAAAGTTTGTTCGCATACAAGCTCCGGGGATATTCATTTGTACTCTTGAAATAATTCGTTTGAACAGAAAGCACTCCAACGGGAGTTTGTCAGAAGTTGGAATGTTCTATTGGGGTCGATTATATACAATACGATTATCACGATATCGAAATTTTTCAACAATGAGAAGCCTTATGTTACATTTTTCTCATGAACTTTCATTGAATTATGTTTCAATGTAGAATAGAGGCGGTAGAGGTGCATTCCTTGAGAAACTGCTAATCACAATCGAGCATATCGTCAACAAATATGTTTTCGAAGGTGTTTCAAAAGTTTACATTCATATCAGTTATTTTAATATCGCAACTTGTGTTCCCTAACTGAAGAAGACTATATATTTCATTTCTCAAAACATTGACATATAGTACCGTTTGAATAGACTTGTTAGACATTTTCTAATGTCAATATATATATAAGAAAATGAAAGATTGTTGAACAAGGCAATAACTGTCAGTCATTACAGTAAAAACGGTTTTACTTGATAAAAACCAACATATTTTGATAAAACAAAACACTGGTTTCAACAATTATATTAAAATGTCAGTATGACAATTTTTTTGCCCCAAAAAACATTACATATTTATAAGTGAGGACAACCAACTGACCACAAAATAAAATACATTCAAGTATATTAAAATATCGTGCCAAAGATCATTCAAATAATGAATACTCACACATAGATATTCGATAGTTGATTGAAAATAAATTTTATTCATCTTTGTGAAAATAGAATGTAATTACTTCATTATGATGAATTGATTTTCACCCAATATGTATGTTCAACATTCTCTATTTTGTGGCTATGTATTCCCCACATTTCACTAGAATGTACATTGGAAATTCCACACCCCAATTTTGTAGCCCATCAAATACAAAGTAGAGTTTCAATAGTCGCCAATCATGACATGTCATGACCTCTAAGCTCAGAAAAGTCATTTATGTGCAAAAGCTTTGTTTTATTGAATGAATACCTGTTTAGAAAAAACTATCCTTGTGATTTTCTGACAGATCTGGCTATTTCACATTTTGAAACAGTATATAAAATTCAATGCTGTCCGAACAATTCACCTCAAATCAAACAATTGCTTGAACAAGAATGATAAATAAGCATGATCTCCTTTGCAATTTGTGGTATGGTTCATTCAGTGAGTCAGGTTTGTTGTTCAATATTATTCATAATTTCTGGTATTAATTATTGCCGTTTTTCCCAGTCGTGCATATTTTGAAAAAAATATCCTTTTTCATAATATCCAGAAATACTTTTAACAATTGTTATATTAAAAGTTGAATATTTTTATTTAATTCTTGGAAAAATCGATAAAAGCACGACCTTTAAAATTTTAAGAAAAAAATCCAAATCCAATAATTTTTTTTTTCATTCTCTGATGCTTCTATATATGGTAGTTCATCACTCAATTTTGAGAGAGAGAATGAATCTCTGGACAATCCATCTGATGGATATTGCAGCGTCAGCATCTAATTTATAAGCAAGAAGATATTCGTTTAGGAATCATTCGTTCAGGAATCATCCGTTCACAACTTCAAATGTTATATGTGGTGTTCTAGTAGTGAAGTTTGAGTAGCCCAAAGTTAAATATCAGAGACGATAATATTTGTATACGTACCCCAAGATCGTCCCGAAAAAGGGAAATTTTGGCAGTAGGTTCTGCATCATAGAAACGAGAATTCTATAAAAAAAGATCAAGCCACACAAAATGTAATGGAATAATTCTCCTAATACACATATTTTAGATGTAAAAGATCCGCATGTTGTACAAGTGAACACCGTGGAAGAAGAAATATATATATATATATATATATATATATATATATATATATATATATATATATATATATATATATATAAAAATATGTATATATATATAAGAAAGTGAAATATTGTGTCCAAAAGATATAAATAAAAGAAAATTGTGGCATATTGGACAAATTATTAAATTAACGAAAAAAATCAGTCTCAAGTGGGAGTCGAGCCCACGACCTTCTCATCTCTAGTCAGATATTCTACCAACTGAGCTATGTCCTCGAATAGCTCAGTTGGTAGAGCGTCTGACTAGAGATGAGAAGGTCGTGGATTCGACTCCCACTTGAGGATAATTTTTTTCTTTAATTCAATAATTGGTCCAATATGCCACATTTTCCTTTTTCATATATATAAATATATATATATATATATATATATATATATATATATATATATATATATATATATATATATATATATATATATATAAATCATCCTCAAGTGGAAGTCGAACCCACGACCTTATGTAAGTATATATATATATATATATATATATATATATATATATATATATTTCTTCTTCCACGGTGTTCACTAATAATATATTCATTGCGCGGATTTTTTACATCTTAAATATATGTCTTAGGAGAATTATTCACTTACATTTTGTGTGGCTTGATCTTTCTTCATAGAATTCTCGTTGCTACGATGCAGAGCCTACTAGGGTACGTATACAAATATTATCTTCTCCGATATTCAACTTTGGGCTACTAGAACACCACATATAACTACTGGTAGACGAATAAATAAAGAAAACTAAATTGAAACAGTACAAATAGAACACTGGAATATGAAGGGTGTAAAAATATCAGAAATCGTGCGGATGAATTATGAAAATTCAAAAATATACAACAGCTTAGAAATAATAAATAGGTATATCAATAAAAAGAAGAAAATATTGATAATGAGTAGAAATGAGAGGACACGCGAAATGAAAATAGCAAACACAAGATGAAAAGCTTGATGATGAGATAGATGAAAAAATGAAGGCAGCGGAAAAACTCTTCACCGCATTAAAAAATCTGCCAAAAAGGAATCTCGGAAGAATTAAGATGTTGAGGAAGTTGCCACCCTAATCTTAGTATATGAATCAGAAACATTATTTACAACTCGGGATGAAAAAGTAGAATACAAAGAACCGAAATCTGGATCCTCATAAAAATAGAGGGCACAACCAGACTGGTCAAAATTACTTTCAGAGGAAAACTAAAAATAAAACCAATCCTACAATCATTCGAAGGAAGAAAAATACCTACAAAAAAAGAAGAGATAATCCAAAAAAACATGGACTGCAGAAATAAAGACAACAGAGGAAAAATGCGGTTACCCTGGGGAAAAATAAAACAAAAAACAAGGGCCAGAAAGAGATGGAAAGAGGTGATGGAACCTAACACAATAACTCAACTCCAACCTATTTAAACATGAGAATGTTGAAAGATATCAGGATTAATGAAGAAAGTACAGTCCGGAAAAAAAATCAATAATTGAATTGGTTATTGGAGATTTGAAGATGGGATAACAATGAAATCAAATTTTTGTATGCTACCACAAAAAGTTGCAACTGGACGCTATGAGAGGAATAGATCATCAAATGATGCAAACAATTGTATCAGTCTGTATTCACGGCCTATCACTAACATTTTTTCAGAATAGAACTAGTGAAACGAAACCATAATCACTAGGTGAACGGAATTATCCAATAAGAACAAAAGATTATAGAGCCAGAGATAGAGCCAAGCGACGATGGTTTTTGAATGTATATAAATGGTAGTTCTCGATTTTAAATGGAGTGGGAGTTTGCATGCTGCCAAGATATATGTCAGCGGAAATTCAATTCGTTGCATGCCTATTAAACAATGTTTACAAAGTTTACACCCTTGGAATAAAGTAAATGATGACAAGTTTCGGTAAAATGGAAGAGCGCTGGAAAATATACGGAGGAATATCGATTAGTCTTTCAGACACCATGAAGTTGTGTATTCTTTTCAGCGGCCCATTATGTATTGTTGAATATTTTAACGAGCTTTTGCGCTGCACCGGAATGTGGACCTATTATAATGATATCGATTACGTTGCGAATATTTATTGTGATAGTTTATTTCATAATGACAGGAAATTTTGCATCCGGGATAATGATGACAGGAGCCATTGCTTATATAAGTTGTTCATTTGAAGGATGCGTTCAATTCAATGGGGAACTAGAAAGCTTCGTCAGAGTTCCGCACGGTTAATCTTTTTTAATTGGTCTTTCAAGAAATTTTCATCTATCATATCCGTTATTCTGGGCATGAGTGAAGTCTTATTAGTATTAGAATTGAAATACAATTCTTTCTGAGAATAATGAACATGATGAACAAAAGTTATCGGAAAAATTAAAATTATTAAAAAAATCATAATCTCCGACCCCGAAAATAGAATCGGACAATAATCACTGAAATTGTCCGCTCTATGGGAGCCCCCATTTTGTTTTCATTTTCCTAACAAAAAATCCATAATGCATTGTCACTGGAATTATGTACACCTGCCAAATTTCAAATCAATTGGATGATTAGAAGACGGTCAAAATTAAACTTGCAAGATTTGATTACAGACAGACGGACGTACGGACGAACGGACAGTCAGACAGCAAGACAGACAGACAAACAGGTGAAACTGAATGGAAGCTTCTAAAAAAATCTTCGACCTCAAAAACCACCCACATACCAATTTTCAATAGAATCGGACCATAATCACAAAACTCGTCCGCCATTTCGGAGCTACCATGTAATTTTTGAATTTTGACAAAAACTAAGGATTCGTAATATTTCCATTCGATTCATACTACATAAATGATCCATATTTCATATGAAATTGTTCATTTTGTCATCTCGAACTCCCGAGTCAGTAGGAAATGAACGGACGTGATTTGTCCACACGCGCACACTTTTATTTGTTAAAGAATGATCTGAATCGGACCATAATCACAAAAATTGTCCACTATATGGGAGCCCCCATTTTGTTTTTATGTTCCTTACAAAAATTCCATAATGCATTGTCACCGCAATTATGTAAACCTGCCAAATTTCAAATGAATCGGACGATTAGAAGTTCGTCAAATTTAACTTGCAAGATTTGATTACAGATAGACAGACAGACACCGGGATAGGTGAAACTAAAATAAAAGCTTCTAATATACTGAAACATTGAATGAATGCCTGATTGGACAGAAATTTGTAAAACAACTATTATTTTGAGCTTCTTAGAGTATGATTTGCATTCTATTATTTGAGGTTTCATATTCTGTTTTATTGTCTCACTGAGTAACATGGATAATAAGCTCTATATCTCTTGTATATTTGGAATTTCCAATTTCTTTTTTCAAATAGTTCAATATCAAAATATATTTTCACATTAAATTGTTACAGCATCTCACAGCTTCAACATTGACAAGGGTAAAATTTGAACTCATCTGATACATACATGTAAACTCACACTCAATATTATATAGAACAACTGGCTGACTCGACAGACGTTGTCCTGTCCAATGTCCGCGTAGAATTTCTTTATTTCTGTTTTTCTTTATGTTGTTTCATCTAGATTATGCTTTTGACTCCTTCCGCTTCCTGTTGTCCCTTTATCTCGTTTTCCCGTTATTCCCGTTATCCCGTTATCCCGTTTTCCCGTTATCCCCTTATCCTGTCATCCCGTTATCCCGTTTTCCCGTTCTTTCGTTATCTCGTTATTCCCGTCATCCCGTTATTTCGTTATTCCGTTATCCCGTTTTCCGTTCCCATTTTTTCTTTATCCCGTTATCCCGTTTTCCCCTTATCCTGTCATCCCGTTATCACGTTATCCCGTTTTCCCGTTTTTTCGTGATCCCGTTATTACCGTTATCCCGTTATCCCGTTTTCTTGTTATCCCGTTTTTTTCGATCCCGTTATTTCGTTCTTCCGTTATTTCCTTATTCTGTCATCCCGTTATCCCGTTTTCCCGTTTTTTCGTTATCCCGTTATTTCCGTTATTACGTTTTCCTGTTCTCCCGTTTTTTCTATAGAATAAAAATAGGAGTTGATAGTAGAAGGGTGAGAATTAAGAGTAATATGACAAAATAAAAATAAAAATCTTGCCAAAAAAATAGGGTTTGGGGTTGTATGTATTTTCCAATGCTGTATCATAAAAAAGTAGAGACAGAAAATTTTGTCTGAAGAATAAAAATAAAAGTTAAGGGGTGGACCACCCTTAACATTTAGGGGGATGAAAAATAGATGCTGACCGATTCTCAGACCTACCCGATATGCACACAAAATTTCATGAGAATCGGTCAAGCCATTTCGGAGGAGTTCAGCTACTAACACCGTGACACGAGAATTTTATATATTAGATGTAAATGCCCCTTGAAGTCCATCTTCACCTTCACTTGTCTTGGGGTAAACGGGCCGCGGACGCGCGGCGGAGGGGGCGGTTTGCGGAATTGCTTGTGATCTACGATAACAGTAACGATACAATAACGGTAAATGATCTATACATATGTCGGAGAATTAGTGTTATCAAGTGATATTCTGTAGAACTTTGCATTCTTTTGTAAGGCCATATCTTTTATTGTAATGGATGTGATATTGCAAAAAAAATTAATTTAATAGGATTTTCACAAAGAATACTTCGAACGGAACTCAGTTTGGAAGTGTTGATCTATTTAAACATTTCAAATTAGTTATTTGACAGCTGCAATGAAGTTTGTGCAATTATCGCAGGGTATGGTTTCAGTTTTTTCTTTTCTTCCTACCATCCTCATCATGGCTATGACTGCAGAATGCGGTATTTCAAGATGAATCACCCTTAGAGTCAAGCAAGTGATTAAAACTCCTCCACCTTTTCTCCTTCCTTATGTCACGTGATTCGGGTCATATTTCAACTCAATCCAGCTGTAGAAAGTTGTTTCATTATGGGTGCTATTGGCACGTTCAAAACTGAATTCGTTCTACCATTTTCGAAATGAACTTCTACATTGTTCTAGTATTCTCGCTCATCTACGGAATTGAGTACCACTTATTCTTCGTGCTGCTGTTGCTTCCTCACCTCTCATCTTCGTTGATAGGCAAAGTGGATATGTGAACAAATTCCTTCAGAACTCAGTTCGAAGGACCAATAGCTTGGTCGAAACCTACAAGATGACTTTGCAGAAGTTTAAATTGATGCTGGATACTAAGGATACTCAAGGAATTGCCAAATACGTCTTCCCATATGTTTTTTACCTGACATTGACATAGTCTAATCACAGCAATTGTATGTGCAGAATTGACGATATTCATGTAATAATGAAATGTATGAAAACATAATTATAGAAAAAACGCTTTTTTCTACGACAACCTCGATAAATGTTCATTTTATAACCGTAACTTCAATCATAAACAAGCACATTTTGTACAGAATTCCATTTTTGCATCGGTTGCTAGGCAAGTTTCTAAGCAACAAATGCGAAATGGAATATTTCGTGTTAGGTCTAGGTTCACTCTGAAATCACGACGACTACGGCTTGTCAAATTATGACGTCCAGCGACAAATTGATGAAATGTCAGCAGATCGTTTCTGTCAAAGTTTTAGTAGGTAACGAGTAATTTCATAGTTGTTTTCTATAAAAACTATTAATTAAAATGGAAAATGATAGTGATATTGACTTAGATTTGACACCTCCGAACATAATAGAAGCAGCGAAGGTAACAACATTGAATTTATTACCGGAAACGTCGGAGAGTATGTATCAACGCGCTTATAACCTTTTTTTGGAATGGAAGGTAGATCAAAAGACAAAATCGTTTTCCGAGAACGTTTTAATGGCTTATTTTGGCGACTTAGCCAAAAAATTCAAAAGTTCCACTTTGTGGTCACACTTCTCAATGCTGAGAACGACTCTCAGTATCTATAATGATATAGATATTGCCAAATATTTGAAACTGAAATATTCCTCAAGCGGCAGTCTAACGGCTACAAACCCAAAAAGTGAAAGATCTTTACAGCAAATGACATCGATAATTTCATTGAACAGGCTCCAGATGAAATATATTTGGCAACAAAAGTAACTTTTATATTTCCATTCGATGAAAAATATGTTTAAGTAAACTAATGTACATTGTAGGTTGCATTAGTTATGGGAGTAATGGGTACATGTAGAAGACATGAATGACATCAAATGAAAATTACTCATTTCAATGATCTTGGTTCAGCTGTTTTAGTAACAATACCAGACAGTAAAACCAAAATAGTACGAAATTTTACTGTAACTGGCAAATTCTATGAAATTTATAAAAAATACTTAAATCTTCGCCCTCAAAATGCTAATGGTCTATGGTCTTTCATTAATTATCAAAAAGGAAAGTGTACCATTCAGAGAATAGGTCTGAATAAGTTTGGAGCTATGGGAAAAGACATTGCCAAGTATTTAAAATTGCCAAATTACGAATTATATACTGGGCACTGCTTTCGCCGATCCTCCGCAACAATTCTTGTTGATGCTGGAGGTGACATAACCACGTTAAAACGTCACGGTGGCTGGTAATCTACTACAGTCGCTGAGGGATATATAGATGAATCGATGAAAAGTTAGCTTGACAGAGCAAATAAAATTGCAAATGCAATACAGAACATACCATCAGGCATATCAACGAATTTAGAAATGGAAAATCGCGAGAAGCCGTCTACTTCAACGTCGACAAATTATCAATTTCGAAAAGAATTAAGTATTCAGCAATCAAGTTCTCCAAATATAATATTCAATAATTGCACATTCAACTTCAATTAGATACATACATACATTTATAGGCTTCTATTTCTGTGTACCTATTAGAAATAGCAATAAAGAAAATATTTACATATTTCTTCAATTTATATTTCAATTCTGATAGAAAGCCCATTAGCGGCGAATTCGGAGTAATGAAATATCATCAGTTTATTTCTTTCAAAGTTTTTGCAATGTACGCATGTATTAAACGTGAACGATATGTTGTCATAGGAAAAGTATAGTATGCAACTCGCAACAAAATGGCCACTTGCCTTCGGCTCGTGCTGCAAATTTCATACTCGTGCAAAATGGGCATCATTTTGTGCTCATTGCATAATATACTATTGTAGGTATATAGACTGAAAAGTTGAAAATAATAGGAATACCTATGGAAGGATTGTATCGTCATCGGTTCTTAATACGTGTGCAAAATTTCAAATTATTCGGACGTCTGGAAGTGGGTGAAAATTGAATTAAAAGATTCCATTGCATTCATACATACCTACGGGTCAAGTTAATAGAAGCGTGTTGAAAAAGCAAATGCAATAACACTATATCAATTCTGGTATCTTCTTCGTAATACCATGGATTTTTACCAACACTTTCAACAGTGCATTTTTAACCGACGAAAAAAAAAGAAAGAGGTTCTCTAGTCGACGCGTATTTTTTTTTATGTATAACCACGCCTAACTTACTACAGAGAAGTCCGATTTTGATGTTTCTTCTGATACATATGGTATTACTCGAATTTGGTCCCATTTGGGTTTGAAAAAAAAACAGCCCCCAAGGGTGGAAGAATAGGGGATGATTTATTACACCTATCAACCGATTCTGTTGAAACTTGGCCCACATAAGTTCTGATGAGACTACAACATAATGGTGGCCGGAGTTGATTTGATAATGAAGACTGAAGACAGTCGAGGGATCTCATCAACGGTTTACCGAAGCTACCTTGTGTTTGGGTAATATGTACATATATAATTGACTAACTGACTCACTGATTGACTGATATACGATCAACGCCCAGACCAAACCGCTGGTCTTGAGAGCTGAAATTTTGACAGCATTTTTTTTATAATCCGTCCCTGGAGAGGTGAAAAAGTGGGTGTGAAAGGGGTGAAAGTGAAAGTACAGTTGGTTCTGAAATTGGAGTCATGGAAATTTGTATTTGGGCTCTTCTTCACAAATGAAGAAATATGTATTTCAGGGTTTTAGAAAATTCAACCCTAAAGGGTTTAAATGAGGGTTGAGAGTTTGTAATGCAAATTAAAAATACGTGTTTCGGTGTTTTTGGAGTGACTAAAGAATATTTTGAGTCGCAAATGATGAATTATGAACACCCTGTTCATAATTTCAAACTAATCAGTGCAGTATTTTTTGTAAAGTTACTGTCTTTCTCACATAACTGTAATTCACGTTTCTACCAGGGGATTACAAATTGAAGACATGATTCTACACATAAAGGATAAATATTCTCTAACTGACCCATATCTAATATGAATTCCAGATATTTGATGTCATTTAGAACATATCGTAATGTCTTACCAATGCCTTCTATATGCATGTCTCAACGCAAATGAGAGTCTTTTGTATTCGATCAATATTTATTTTTGTATGTGGATTTTATTGTCATGTATGTCTGGTGCTTACTGATATGTGATAATGGGCAATGCATTCTTAGAAGAAGGCAACATGGAAGGTCTTCTCAAAATTCATTATAAGGAATGTACGATCAAACCAATAGTTTCAACGAAATGTTGGTTTTCAGGTTCTCTCAAGTATTGCTGGAATGAAAAATCACATAACTGTGCCTTGGGGTATAACTTATTCCAAATGTTTTCCTCGGAAGAATTAAAGTTATATGTAATATTTAAAATATGGGCCATGCATTTCTATAAAAGGAGGAACGAAGGAGGAAAGTATTTTCAATATTCCTTCAAGCCAATCGATTATTTTAGCAAAATAATTCCTTTTGTTTTTTAAGTTCTGACAAGAATTACTGACATGGAAAATTAGATTACTAAGCCCCTTAGGTATACCATATTTTACATTTTTCTCATCACTCTTGAAGGAATTTTATTCAACAATTTTTTCTCAATTTTTCAGATAGTTCTGAGTCAAATTTCCTTATTTCTAGGACTTCCAAATCTCCACCAAATGCTTATGGCTAAAGAGTCGAAAGCCTTGGTTAGATCCAAAAAACACATATAGCTGGCAAACCGTTATCTATTGATTTTGTATATACCTCTTGTCAATCGAGTGATTGCATCAGTTATGCTCTTGCCATCTCTGAAACCGAATTGAGTCTCGGACAAGAGATCATGCTTTTCTGGATATTTTGTTTCCATTAATATTCGACTCAAAACTCCCGAATCTTATCGAATCTGACCATAAATAACAAAATTGGACGACCACGACCTCTACTCAGACAGGTAATCCGGTTGATAGATAGATAGCCTGTCACTGATATCTATCTTCTATACTATTATAAAATTGTAATTATCTGTTTGTTTGCTCGAGCATCACGCAAAAACTGCTGGACCGATTTTGATGATTTTTTTTATTTTCATTGTTTGGAAGCGTATGAATGGACTTGAGAACTGGTATATATTTTATTTTTCTACGATGACGGGAACCAGAGATATAACAATTAAACCACATTCCGCGGTTATCAGCTAATACATACATAATGTCCCGACTGACTGTCCCACTGACTGACGATCCACGCCCAGTCCAAACCGCTGGAACTGAAATTTTGACAGCTTATTCCTATGATGACATAGATAAGGTTTTGATATTATATCCCTAAAGGGGTGAAAAGTGGGTGGAAGTAAAAGTACCGTTAGTTTCGTGGTTAGATTTTCGGAAATTTTGGGCTTTTCTTTCCAATCAAAGAATATATATGACAGGAATTTTGAAGGGTTTGAAAGGTTGAAACGAGGGTCCAAAGTTCGTATAAGAATACCGTAAGTCTTCAAGTTGCGGTCATAGAAATCGCTGTTTGGGGTCTTTGTTGCGAATAAAGAATTACTGGTTCCAGTGTTTTTGAAAATCAAAACCCTAGAGGCGTAAAATGGGGATTGGAAGTTTGTATGAGGTTTCCGTCAATTTCCAAGTAAGGGTCATAAAAATCGGTATTTGTGGTATTTCAGTATATTCGGAAATTGTAGGCGTTGGAAAGGGTGAACGTTTATATGAGGTTTCCAATAGTTTTCAATTTAGGGTCATAAAAATTGGTATTTGAGGTCATTGTTACAAATAAGGAAATATGTATTTCACTGTTTTCAGAAATTGAGCCCCTTAAGGGGTAAAATAGGGGGTGGCATTTTGGTGGCTCTCTGTTACAGATGAATAAATCGTGTTTCAACCTAAGTTGAAAATTCCGTCCGTGAAGGAGTGAAAGGCGGTTAGTTAATTTGTAATGGTGGTCCAAAGCATTACTCTCGCTGTCAAATCAATTATGCCAGCCAAACGAGATGACGGGATACCAAGATATTCCATCTCTAAAGGGGTGAATAGGGAGGTCAAAGAGGAAGTACCGTTAGTTTTGAAATAAGGGTCACATAAATTGATATTTGGACTTATCTTCTCAATTTAAGAACACGAATGTAAGGGTTTTCGAAAACTCAACCCTAAAGGGGTTGTAATGGGAGTTGCAAATTTGCGTAGGAGGACCGTTGGTTCTTGAATTGAGGTAATGAAAATATGTTTGAGGTCTTTGTTATGAATGAAGCAATACGTGTTTCAGTGTTTTTGAAAATTCAACCCCTAAATAGGTGAAATGGGGGGCTAACTGGGAATTGGAAGTTTGTATAGGGAATCTGTTAGTTTTCAAGTTACGGTAAGAAAAAGGAGTATTTGACGTCTTCACCTGAAGGGGTGAAATGGGTTGTGAAAGTTTGTATAGGGGTTCCGTTAGTTTTTGAGTTACTGTCATAAAAATTGTTATTTGAGGTTGTGTTCCGGTATTTTCAGAACTTCAGTTCATAAAGGGGTCAAAGTTCGTATGAGGTTTTCGTTAGTTTTATGTTTGTCTGGTATGTGTTACTATATCCTCCATTCGATTGCGATGAAACTTTGGTGAGTTGTGCGAACACCTGCGAAATGATTCTGAATTAGTATAAGCATTTCACAATAGGTGGCGCACGAGTCGTTTCAACAAATGAGTGTATTTCATATAGTTAAGTGGTTTGTGTGTTTTCGTGATATTTCATGGATATCACATATATTTTCTTTGCTCTTGGCAAGTGAAGTCGGCACAAAGCATTATTTTCACTGTCAAGTCAATTATGCTACACAAACGCAAGCGATTGGTCGACCTAGACCTCAAGCATATAAGAAAAAGGCATTACGAGCAACAGGAAGCAAGACTGGAATCCGATCGAGTACGCACTGCTCAAGTCCGTTCGTCCGAAACATTCGAGCAATGGAAAGCAAGACAGAAAACCCTTCGAGTATCCATTGCTCGATCCAAACGAATACTGCACGCTGATTTAAATCTTGGTGCGTTGCATTATAATTATAATTGATAACAATATCAGTGTAGTTATTGAAAAAATGTATAAAGTAGGGATGATTTTTTCATTCAATCTGCACTAATATGAATTATTTCCAATTAACTTACGTTAAGGAACAAGAAATGTTAGCGTGGTGCCATATTTATCACAAGTATATTTTGCATGTTTCTTGCATAGAATAAAAACGAATTATAAAAAATTATAACCTACGCAAAATACACGCTTGCAAAGCCGCGGGCATAAGCTAGTAGATCTATGAACTCATTGAACCCGAACTAATTTATATCGAAATCAATGTTGAACACTTCCAACATCAAACTAATGGACAATCAAGAAAAGAAATTGAATATATTCAAGTCAAGAGAATTGTACACAAAAATAGAATAAATAATTAATAAAACACTTTTTTAAAAACAAGCTTTTATTCAAATGCACAGAAAAGTAAAAAATTATTGCTTTGGATGGCGACGTAGGTTTTCAGTGAGTTATAGATTCAAAAGCTTGTCGCGCAAAGTTTTCAGTTCGAATCCAAAAGCTACAAGGTTTTGAATCTATAACTCATGGAATAACCTAAGTCACACATCCAAAGCAATTATTTTTTACAAAACCCCGACATACCAATTTTGAATCGAATCGGGCCATAATTACAAAACTCGTCCTCCATCTTGAATTAGTGAATTTTGAAAAACATAACCTCCGACCCCGGAAACCGCCACATACCAATTTTGAACAGAATCGGACCATAAACACAAAATTTCATAATGCACCGTCACCGAAATAGTGAACACCTGCCAAATTTCTGGTCAATCGGATATCGGCAAGTGCTCCAAAAATTGATACAAATTTTGAACCCGAAAGAAAGACAGAATGACATACCAATGAAGCAAGCAATAAATAAAATCTTCAAAAAATAGAATTCAATGAATTTATCAGTTATGTTAGTATTAATCAGATGCTATTTGATAATACATAGTTTGACATCCTTTGGCTTACAAAACACATCAGTGTTTCTCTTTCTATTAGTGTAGCAGCTATTTTATGACAAACAAACAAGGTATCAGGTCTGAACGGTATTCATTTGTTTGGCAATAGTTAATGAAATATATTACTTCTTTCAATTGGACGCACCATCGGGTTGTTTTGAATTGAAATTGAACACGACTCGTAAAATTCGTTCGGTTTCTTCACGAAAATCATAACATTTGAATTGCATTCAAAACTAGTTCATGTATTAAATACATATGAAAAACATATTTGTGTAGACCTAGGTATAACACTCTTCCGCTGCTTCATGTTTCCTGACATTTCAGTAAACACTTCTGAGGTAATGTTCACTTCGTATAAGGGAAAATTTCGATCTAGCGATCTAGAAGGATATCATGAACAAATCTTTGGAATTGAGATTTATGTTTATCGAACACTATAAATCTGACCGTGTTCCAGAATAAAAGGAAACATTCATGGGGTGCTAACCTCAATTTAGTGTTTTGCCGTATTATTTTATGGAGGTTGGTACATTTTTATTTCGGACGATATCGAATGAAGACAGAAGGTTATTAGGAGCATTATTTGTGGGATGAAAATGATCAATCGGTAGCATCAAATGACGGAAAAAATAAAGGGGGATGAACTAAGGCAATTTTGAAACTGTAATATTCAAATGTGATATGCAACTGGGAATTTTCAGTAGTATCAGTATGTAATCAGTCCATTGTTTAAATATACGTTCATATTGGAACATAATAACCTGTATGATGTAAATGAATTCTAAGAGTGTTATTCAGTCAGACTGAAAATGAAGTTTTTATTGCGACGGAATTCAGTAGTTCCATTGTCATTGTATTCGCTACTTCGTGTTGTCAAGGGTGAGTTTTCATATTTTGACAGAATGGATTTCAAGAATCGACCACAACGATATTCTAAACACATGTATCATAACCGTCTGGCATTTTTGAACCGGGTTGAAGTATGGAATAATAGTCGAAAAAAAAGGAAAATTGGCAGCAATTATATATACAGGGTGTGATCTAACCTCTTGCATGACCTTTGAATTTTTTTCGATAATCCTTAAAAAGCGTTAAAAAAGATTTGGAGGAATTTAACAAATAAATGCATACTTTTGATTAAAGAAAACTAATTTTTAACCACTGTAATTTGTTATAAAATAGCATTATACACTCGACATTCTAGTATATATCTATATATATATATATACATATATATATATATATATATATATATATATATATATATACTAGCTGACCCGACAGACGTTGTCCTGTCCAATGTCCGCGTATAATTTCTTTTTTTATATGTTTTCCTTTATGTTGTTCCATCTAGATTATGCTTTTGACTCCTTCCGCTTCCTGTTGTCTCGTTATCTCGTTTTCCCGTTATCCCGTTATCCCCTTATCCCGTTATCCCGTTATTCCGTTTTCCTGTTATCCCATGTTTGCTCTATCCCGTTATCCCGTTTTCTCCTCATTCCCTCATCCTGTCATCCCGGTATCCCGTTTTCCCGTTTTTTTGTTATCCCTTTATTCCCGTTATCCCGTTTTCCTGTTATCCCATTTTTTATTTATCCCATTATTCCGTTTTCCCGTTATTCCTTATCCCTTTTCCTTTCCCGTTTTCCGTATCACGTTTTCCCGTTTTTTCGTTATCCCGTTATTCCCGTTATCCCGTTATCCCGTTATCCCGTTTTCCTATTTTCCCGTTTTTCTATTCTAATAGGGGTTGATCGTAGAAGGGTGAAAATTTAGGGTTGAATGTATTTTTGAATACTGTATCATAAAAAAATAAAAATAAAAAATTTTGTCTGAAAAATAACAAAAAAAAGGGGTGGACCATCCTTAACATTTAGGGGGATGAAAAATAGATGTTGACCGATTCTCAGACCTACCCGATATGCACACGAAATTTCAATTTCACATTTACAAAAAAGACAATAATTGATCAGGTATCGAGCGGGATGAAAAATGAATAAATCACTAAAATGGCTATTTAAAAATAGGGGTTGGTGATAAGAGGGTAAAAATTTAGGGTTGTATGTATTTTTCAATGCCACATTATAGAAAAATAAAAACACAAAATTTTGTCCAAAAATTAAAAAAAAAATTGAGGGTGAACAACCCTTATCACTTAGGGGTATGAGAAATAAATAGTAGCCGATTCTCAGACCTACTGAATATGCATATCAAATATGGTAAAAATCAGTGAAGCCGTTTCGGAGGAGTATGGTAACTAACATTGTGACACGAGAATTTTATATATTAGATATATATATATATATATATATATATATATATATATATATATATATATATATATATATATATATATATATATATATATATATATATATATATATATATATATATATATATATATATACGAATGGAAAATAGCGTCTGTGAATATATAAATGAAGGAGAATTGTGGCATTTCAGGTAAAATTTTAAATCTGGAACCGATCCTGAGACCTCCAGATTGCTAGGATGAGCTCTAACCAACGGAGCTATTCGAAGACACATGTTCCAAGTGCGTTTCGAGATACCGCTTTCTCCTGAAATTCAATGGCAATTGTTAGGATGGGTTACGAAGGAATAGGAATCAGTAGCCATCAAAGTACAATTTTTTTCTTTACGTCACCATCGGCTTTGAGGTTTCAGCCAAGGTTCAGGAACGTTGATCTCGGACCACTGAAGAAGATTCGCTGAATATATAGATGCGAAGGAAAAATAGCTTCTGTAAATATATAAGTGAAGGGAAATTGTGGGATTTCAGACACTGAGAACCCTTCTACCTTCGTAACCGATCCTAAGAACTACAATTCAATACTAGGAGAAAGCGGTGTCTCGAAACGCACTTGGAAACTGTTTCTTCGAATAGCTCAGTTGGTTAGAGCACATAAGTACTAGCAATATTGAGGTCGCAGGTTAGATTCCTGATAAAAATAATTTCTTTGTAATTTAAAATTTGTTTGAAATGCCACAATATTCCTTCACTATATATATATATATATATATATATATATATATACATATATAAAGTGAAGAAAAGACTTTCTTGTGCACTCTCTGATCATGTAGTGAACCAAGATCACATAATAAATTAACATGATACAAAAACTATAAATCAAGAACAAAATTTGACAAAAAGCTTTTTTAGAAATAGTGGCGATTGATAGTGATGTGAATATCATGAATAAGAGATCTGACATCGACCAACTGAGCAAAATTCACCCCTATGTACTTACAAAATGAACTTTTATGCATAATAAATATTCACACAAAAATCTCCTGTATAATCTAACAAAGAAACATCAACTACTCACAAAAATGCAAATGTCAATCAGTGTGACAAGTCGTGATATCGATATATTTCATATACATATATTCGCTAATTCAACTCATTTTACATAAAAGTTCATACCAATTATTCATATTTGATATTTTCCAACAATTTTTATTTTTTTAGCCTTGGTAAATACAAAATAAATTTGTCGAAAGTTCGGAGAAGTAAAGAAGAGTTTTTCTTCAAATAAAACCTGATTGAATGCCCGCTAATTCTGAAGAAATATATATATATATATATATATATATATATATATATATATACAGGGTGTAACTTAAATGATGTCATTAATTCCAGGGGGCGATTCCTTGTCATATGTCATGAAAAAAAGTTCATATAAACGTGTGTCCTAACTTGCTTCGTTTCCGAGTAACGAGGTGTCAAAGTGTTACTATAAAATAGGTTTTTTATTAATAACTTAAAAGTCTTTACGCCGATTTCGATGACACTGGGTACGTTTGTTAGCAGTAACAAGGGGCTTCTTTCCATGAAATTAGTTTTCGGATTAAAATTCCAGTGTCGTCACAGAGGGTTACCTCAATGATATTTATGGTAAAAATCATGTCTGCCAATGTTTTTCTATAACTTTGATATTTTTATCAAATTGAACAATTAAGAAAAATTATCAAAAAAACATCTCTAGATACATTCTTTCATGGAAATGCACTAAAATGGAAAAAATATTTTTTTTTATTGTTTGATCTAAGACATTCTGCAACCGATTCAAAATCGTGCCGTGCAAGATTTTACCAATTGTTTATCCACGGTAAGCCTGTTACAGAATAACCTAGACCAAAAAATGAAAGAAATCCTTTTGTTCTTTTCAGTGCATTTGTAGAAAAGTTTCTCTTTGAGTTTTTAAATTTTTTTAATTTTTAAACATTACCGAATCAAAGTAAAAATTGATTATGTAGTAAAATGAGGGATAAAAATTATTTACTTTTAAATTAAATATATCTCAAACTCGACAAGGTTGAAATAACTTGTGACATTTTTACCGGAATGACATCAATTTTTAAAGTGAACAATTATTCACCCACGACACTGGTTGTACGAAATTCTTTTTGTTTGACACGATGTTTATAGTTTCTTTTTTAGTTTTTTCGTAGAATTCAGAACTAATACCAGCGATAAGAAACTTCTGATTGTTTCACACAGTAGGTACAAGTCACAAGTATCGTGAAATTAATTGAACCTGCATGCAAACACGATTGTTTACATACTATCAAGTAAATATGAACACCCGCGAATTAGCGCAGATGCATTTTGTGTATGGACTTGCAGATGGAAATGCTGCAGAAGCCCGTCGACTCTATCGAGAACGACATCCGAACAGAGATATTCCAGCACAAAAAAACTTTTACCAGGTTACATGCTAGACTGTGTGAAACTGGATCTGTAACTAAACAGGCTGAGCGTCCTGGTAGACCGAGGACAATAATGTCACCACAGTTAGAGGAAGCAATTATCCAAGAAGTTGACAACAATTCATCATTAAGTACCCGAAAATTAGCTTTACAGTTCCATGTCAGTCATCAAAGTGTTTGGAAGGTTCTGCATACGAATTTATTATATCCATACCACGAACAACGGGTGCAGGCACTGTTACCAAGAGATTTTCCCAGACGATTTGAGTTTTGTCAGTGGTTTCGTCAACAAATTGTAAACAATCGCAATTTTACGTCTGAAATTCAATTCACAGATGAGGCAAGTTTTTCACGGGATGCCATCATAAATTTTCACAACAATCATTCTTGGGACTATCTCAGAAATAAAATTTATGATACTACGAACCCGACAATAGAGATTCTTCGTGAGAAGATTGAGAATGTATTGGAAGGTATTCAAGGAGACGAAATAAGCAAATGTATAAGAAGTATGGGTTCCAGAACCGCAAGGTGCATTTAACAAAATGGTGGACATTTCGAACACTTACTTCATTAATGTTCATCATTTACTTTCGAATAATCATTTGATTTTTCTTTCATTAAATGATAGTTTCGTTTAATTATTATGAATTAGGTTTTTCACCTCTTGAAATTTGTAAATAATTATTACTTGTTTCTTGCTTTGATTCTGTTACGTTTCATTCTGTTTAAGATGAGTGAGTTGATTTTTCTTATCGAAAGGTATTGCATGTTGTTAATTAAACTAAAGGTACCTAAATTTAATACAGATCCGACCCCAAGAAATTTGGATAAGGGTCAAAATCACCTGAAAATCAACTTTGAATGACATTGTGTGACATATCGTTGAATTCAGCGTTAAAAGTTATTTCGAAAAGTGCCATAAAATATGCAGGTCCGTATTGAAAAAAATGAGGTTGAGGGTGACCCAGAGCGTACGAAACGTTAGATACAAAATATGATTATGTCAAAATGAGGATAATTTACTGTCGGATGAAAAACTTCCGTGACATTTTTTGATAATATTCGAAATAGAGTGGGAAAAAAAGAAAAATCAAAATGACAGAATTTACTTTTCTTATGATATCTCAATAACCGGCCCTGATAATCACGATTTGTTTGAACTGCTCGACAATGCTTCTATGGATGCAACTTTTTCTCCATTTGACCGACCTTCTAACTCTTATGGTTTAAAAGTTACCAATACAATCCCATTAAATATATATATATATATATATATATATATATATATATATATATTCAAAATTCAAGTATCAAGATTTCAGAAGCGTATTTTTCAGGTCAAAATAAGACTTTTTCTTCCATAAACATGTGTCTGCAAATGCTTCATCTACAGAGCGTTAAAGTTTATTTTTGTCTTCATAGCTCTTTCAGTTTTTGCGATATTGAGATCAAATTTGAAACATAGGTTACGTTTCGAAGTTTACATTATCCAGTTCGCCGAGGGATTGTAAGAATCTACAGGGAGATATTTTTTCAGGGGTCAAGCCTTCTTATGCCATATAAACTTTGTAGTGCGCCTCTGGTGGATTCTAACATATGAGTTGAATTTCTTGTTTTGTAGGAAGTACTTCAACTGTCACATATTTCAACTTCCTACGGAACGAATTGCCTGCATTAGTGGAGGACGTGCCTTTACAAGTTCGCCAATAAATGTGGTATATGCACGATGCCGCTCCCTCATTTTCAAGTCATCGTCCGCGATTATTTAGATACAGTGTTTCCCAATCGGTGGATTGGCAGAGCAGGTCCAATTGCTTGGCCCCCACGGTCCCCAGATTGTAGCCCGCTGGACTTTTTTTTATGGCGACATGTAAAGGGCCTAGTTCATGGTGCAGAACGAGTGCCTTACATCGAGATTATGGATGCTTTCCACACCGTAAGGAATACTCCCGGAATTTTAGAACGCGTACGGCAGTCTATGAGAAGAAGAGTGGAAGGTTGTATCGCAGAAGGAGGAGAGCATTTCCAGCACCTTATTTCTCAGGTAATGTTCAAAGGAAACTTGTAATTTAGATCACAAACCAAATGAGTAGCGTTTTTTGTTTTCATTGTTGAAAATTTTAATTAAATGTAGCAAATTACAAAATATGATTTTACTCATTTTCTCGATAACGGTCGCAGATGCGTAAAAATTACGAAAAACAAAAAAATGATAAACTAAACAAAGAATTCATTGCATTTGTTAGAATTTACCAGTTTATGGGGCGAAAACAGGGCTTGACCTTTGAGAAAATTATCTCCCTGTAGATTCGTGCAATCACTTTGCATACTGGATCATGTTGACCCTAAAACGTAACCTATTTTTCAAATTTGATCTCAATATCGCAAAAACTGAAAGAGCTATAAAGAAAAAAATCTTGTTTCTGGAAAAACAAATATTATTTTGACCTGAAAATGCGCCCCTGAAATCTTGATACTGAATATTGAAACACCCTGTATATTTATTTAAATATATATATATATATATATATATATATATATACATATATAGGGAAATTATTGGTATTTGGGAAACAGTCAGTTTGAGTCAATGAATATTCTTCGTTTTTTCAGTCGAGCTTTCGATAATGTTCATTATCTCTATCTTCATCTACAATATGTATGATAAATAACAGAATTATATTATTACAAAATATACTCACTAACTTGAAAATATAAAAAAAAAATCGTTTCTTTTATGAATGAAAAATTGTACGGATAGACAGTGTCAATTGACTTTTTACAAAATGTCAAGAAACAAATATATCCCTACAATTTTTCATTCATAATATAAATTTTTATATTCTCATGTTGGGTATATTTTGTAATAATATAATTCTGTTATTAATCATACATATTGTAGAGAAGTCTTGATAAAGATAATAAACATTATCGAAATAAATAAATATCAAAACCTATATATATATATATATATATATATATATATATATATATATATATATATATATAAATATATGGGTGCTTCATTTTTATTATATTCCTCAGATAGTAGATATATATATATATATATATATGCATATATATATATATATATATTTATATATATATATATATATTAGGGTGCTTCATTTTTGGGCAACATTTTTTTCTTCAAGTCCCGCCTGAAAATCTTGTAATTCATAGAAAAACAAAATTTTTTAGCATATTGCGAACCCTCAATTCGAATTTTAACCCATTGCTAGAGAATTTTGAATTGTATCTATTAAAATAACATTAAAACATTATTTTTTTTCCGTTTTCCCTTCCGCTCACCGGGTAAAAAAATTCTTTGGGAATTTTGACTCATGCATTATTGTTATAGGTATAATTTCCTACAAAAAAGTCCATTGCGTCGAGTTTGTAACTCCAACGGGTTCGACGAAAAATGTCATTTAAGCTGAATTTTCATAAAAATAGCAGTAAATCGCGTTTATTTGCTCAACTCTTGAAGATAGAGAAGAAATGTAAATGACAAAATTTGTAGGGGGATTATGCCCTACAATTTTGCTTCAGAATATTTTTACGTAGCATCATAGTTTAACTGTTAAAGCCACTTAAAACTTAAAATGAACGAAAAAATCTATTTTTTTCAATAAAAACTATTTTATGAAATCCAAGTTAAAAAATTTAATGACAAATTTGTTTGTCGTATTTTTTGAAATTTTATGGCAGCAAAAATATTTAGAACCGGTAATTTCACAACAATTACTATTTTTTGGAGTTCAGAATATTTTTTAAAAAATTATACGGTTTTATGTTATGCACAATATGTACGGTTTCGTTAGTTTGCCAGTAGTTTTCTTCCATTTGTATTTATGGAATCTTTGCACACCTAATTTATTTCTCATTATCAACGTCAAAAATAGTTTAGCAAATAAACGCGATTTACTGGTATTTTTATGAAAATTAAGCCAAAATGATATTTTTCGTCGAACCCGTTGGAGTTACAAATTCGACGCAATGGGCTTTTTTGTAGGAAATTATACCTTTAACAAGAATCCATGAGTCAAAATTCCCAAAAAATTTTTCCTGGTGAGCGGAAGGAAAAACGGATAAAAAATCATGTTATTTTAATGAATAAAATTCAAAATTCTCTAGCAATGGGTTAAAATTCGAATTAAGGGTTCGCAATATGCTCAAAAATTTTTTTTTTCTATAAATTACAAGATTTTCAGGCGGGACTTGAAGAAAAAAAATGTTGCCCAAAAATGAAGCACCCTAATATATATATTGCTATGTATTGATAATTTGAATAATATAAATTGTTGTTATATAATGAAGATAGCTAATAATTTTTGCTATTCTTATGAGCCAAATTGATATGATATTGATAGATATTTTCACCCTGTATGTATAATTTGTATGATGTAATAATAATTGCTAGCGAACGTCACTGTTCTCTCGTCACGTCGCTGCCAATAGTTATCATTTTTTTTACCACAGCTAGCACAGTTGGTACACCACTTATCTCAGATAGCCGGTTCAAGGCAATTTAGCCACTACTTGATATGTCACAACTCAATTTATTCAATGGTCGTAGGAATGATTGTTGATCATTGTAGAACATAAACAACAAAGTATCAAAAAACAAGTATTTCCTTTATTCAGGAAGACTTAAATTTTACCTGGCCTACGAGAAATAACTTATACTAATGTGAATCTACAAATATTAACGGATAATCATAAAATGAAATCATGGATAGATAAACAGAACCTCACTTTTTCCTTGAGAATGAAGTTTTCTGTTATAGTTCAAAATAAAGTGAAATAAAGTTCTTCAGATGTGAGATACGTTATTTGTGATATTGTTCATGGACCGGAAGTGCACTATAAAAGTTTTTATACCTGCTGGAACTGTCGGTGTTCAAGATATGCCCTGAAGCTGTATCCCTTTTCACTCCAACCTCGATCAGGAACTCCAATACCATAAATCAGGAACCATACATATGCAGAAATCAGCTTTGGACACTTGGATATGTCGTATAATTAAGGTAATATTAGTTTTGCTCTTCAAAAGTTGGAATAATTTCGTTTTTCTTTCCCCAAAATGTTGCGTGGCATTTTCATAATAATTGCTTATGACATGACCCAGTTGTTATTCTCTCACAATTTCCAATTTTCCATTTGACCATCTATTCCCTGATTGGCTATTCTCATCAAGAGGTTTGCTGTTCTACCATTGACTACCTTTAGTTATCTACAATTCCATATACTGTATGTTTCAAATTTATAAATGTGTTGATAACTTTTTATTCATGAAAATTTTGTAAATCTAGACTTTTTGTTGTCTTTTTACCAATTATGGGTTATAATCATTATGACAGTGTATGAAATTGATTATGTTATAGTATTTTGACATTTTTATCTATCCATATTATACATAGGCTTATAAAATACATGGAACTTCAAAAGTTATTCAAAGAGATACTCTTGAAACTAATAACTAATCATTAATTATTCTTTTTTGTGGGTTATTTCTTTTTAAAATATCTAATAGGTTTTTCATAGCATAGCAATATATATATATATACATATATATATATATATATATAATATACATAGATAATGAAGGGATTGTCGAAGGACAAAAAAGGAAACTCCCTAATTATCTGCCAACGTTTCGTTTAATAGCGCTTAAACTTCATCAGGGCCTACAAGAGCTGAATATGAATAAAAACCAAAACAGAGGAAGTTTCGGGAATGAGACACTTCATTCTGTAACATTTTGTTGGATACGGAATAATCAATTGTATACTGTATAGCTGAACAATGGTAAAAAAAACTGATTATTCAAATACGAGACTGTTATGAGGAAGGTTGGAAAAATGAATTTTTGAGTGTATATATTTTTCTTTATTTCGAAAGCTCACTTAAGGTGAGCGCTTTTGGCTGTTAGCCATCATCTCAGTTTTTTTCCAAAAATGCAAAGAGTGTTAAAATAATGAGTTGTGATTATTGAATTTTGGTTTTCATATCAGATTCATCAATCACAACTCCTCACCTACATCCGACAGTAGAATATTACATATTATATCTGATTTTAATTTTAAAAAACTACTTGAAGATTTGTAAATTCCACGGGAAATGAAAAATAATGGTGCTTATTGCTCAAATACACTTGAATTACAATTCCGAAACCATGTTAAAAAATGTCTGGGATTCCCAAGAGGATTGAACCTCTTTTATTTCATTTTCATTAAACTTTTATCTATGTTGTCAACTATCTGTCATTTTACCTAATTTTATTTCAACTTGTTCATCAGATTAGTTATAAATATTTCACTCCAACGGGTATATCAGCCACTACTTCCAACCTACCCCATCAATTTGTTCTCTGAAGTATGTGACTTGTTCATTTGTATTTATTTTATATTCAACGCCAGTTTATTACGACAAACTTTTGGGTTTCTTAAGAGATGGAATCTCCCCCCAATTTGACGCTATGTATTGATTCAATCCATATTCAGATTTTGTTTCTAACACTCCTCACATTTTCAGAAGAGAAGGACATCTCAATTAAGCTTCTGGAATGAAGAAAAATGTATAGACTCAAGAATACATTTTTTTTAACCTTCCTCATGGTTATAAATGTATTTTAATATTGTACTAGCGGCTGATTCTCAACTCGTTCATCAAGGGTGTCAGGGGTGGTGGTTTATCAATAATCCGATTCATAGAAATTTATCCTGCCCTTCAGTTGCTCGTGTATTATAATGGTACAAAAGAAAATCTCTTCGACGATCGCGATCGACAGGACTGATTAGTTCATATAGAAAGTTATAAAGCAAACTTCGGCTGAAAAATATTGATGAAAGCTTTTCCGATATAGAATACAGCCAATATGTTATTCACTAGCCATGTTTATGGCCAAAGAAGACTGAGTGCAGGTTAACAATGAAACGGAAAAGGATAGATAACTGTTTGCGAGCGAACGCTTGCCAATAAATTATTATTGAAAGACCTCATTTATCTACTTTAATATTTTGGGTCGGTTTGATGGAGGATAATTGGTACCCTGTTTGACGAAATGCTTAGTTTGTTGATAAATTTAATTTTTCATCTAGGGTAGTATATAATTTTTCTTTCTATTCTCATGATAAATTACTTTAACCCCTCCCAGTGGTCAACTATTATCCGTTTTGAGGTACCCCGAAACGAATGAGAGCACTTCCAGAGATGAGGTGGTGAATCCTGTTTCCTTTAAAAGCGAGATACAAAAATTTGCACCTCGATTAATGGGGTACGCTCAACAGGACGCTCAAGAATTTCTCAGATATTTACTGGGAGGACTTCATGAAGTGACAAAAAAGCCCAAACCTACCTTGAATGAATTATATATTATATTATTATTATATTATATATTATATATTATATATTATATATTATATATTATATATTATATATTATATATTATATATTATATATTATATATTATATATTATATATTATATATTATATATTATATATTATATATTATATATTATATATTATAATTATATATTATATATTATATATTATATATTATATATTATATATTATATATTATATATTATATATTATATATTTTTATATTATATATTATATATTATATATTATATATTATATATTTATATATTATATATTATATATTATATATTATATATTATATATTTATATATTATATATTATATATTATATATTATATATTATATATTATAAATCATATATTATATATCATATATCATAAATCATATATCATATATCATATATCATATATCATATATCATATATCATATATCATATATCATATATCATATATCATATATTATATATTATTATCATATATCATATATTATATATCATATATTATTTTATCATATATCATATATATATATTTTTATATATATCATATATTATATCATATATCATATATATATATCATATATCATATATCTTTTTCATATATCTATATCATATATCATATATTATATCATATATCATATATTATATCATATATCTATATTATATCAATATCATATATTATATCATATATCATATATCATATATCATATATCATATATCATATATCATATATCAAAATCATATATCATATATCATAATCATATATCATATATCATATATCATATATCATATATCATATATCTATATCATATATCATATATCATATATCATATATTATTCATATCATATATCATATATCATATATCATATATCATATAT
>JAFIRS010004544.1:0-83427 GCA_018342105.1 Gonioctena quinquepunctata
CATTAGTGGAATTGACTGGTTCCCAGGCCCCCATGAATAAGTCAAACATCAGTGAATGCTCCCATAGGCCTCCCAATATTGAACATTAGTGGAATTATTAACCTCAAACCGTAATTTTTCTATGGATGATTGGACCGCAATGCGGCTTTCTCACACGATAACCTCACATATCTCAGAGCTCCGTAGTAGTCAACCGAGACCGTTAAACATTCTAGGCGGGTCGGCCCCCATAACATAAGTTTTTTCACACTTGACCTACAACCGCTATATTTTTTCTACGAATTATTGGGCCCCAATGCGACTTCCACACATATCTCAAACCTCCGTAAGAGTCTCCCTATACCAATAACCACCCCAAGAGAGTCGGCCCCCATATAACGGACATCTTGAAATTCCTAACCTACAACCGCCATATTTTTTTCCTATGAATAATGGGACCCCCTTTTACGTTCTCATACATCTCAGACCTCCGTGAGAGACTCCCGATACCGCTGAAGAACCCAGTCGTTGCCCCCATAACGGCCATCTTGGAATTCCTAACCTACAACCGCTATCTTTTTTCTATACATATCTGGGCCCCCATGCGGCTTCCTGTTGTCACAGGCCTCCATGGCAGCCTCCAGATACCGCTGAAGAATCCAGTCGTTACCCCCTAACGGACATCTTGAAATTCTTAACCTACAACCGCCATATTTTTTCTTCATGGCTGGGGCCCCCAGAATGCCTCCAGATATCTCCAACCTGTCTCAGACCTCCGTGGTAGTCTACCGATGTTGATAAACACCCCCAGGCCCCCCATATAACGGACATCTTGAAATTCCCAACCTACAACCGCCATGTTTTTTTTCCAATGATAGGCAACCATGTTTTTTTTTCTCCTAGCGACAGCCATGTTTTTTTTTTATATGGTTGGGTCCCCCAAAACGATCCCCCGTTCCCAGCTGTCTCAGACCTCAGTGCCCCAAACCAGTGGCGGTGATATGTGGCGGGAGTAACCAGAGAGCATATCTACTGACTCCTACAAATAAAAGATGAGGAGCCGTATATTTCTTTCAAAAACACATTCTTTGGCCACTTTATCCCTATATCGATCACCGAACCACCCACAGTTCAAGGAAGGTCGTCAAACACGGCTACACGGGGGAATGGAAGATTGAACAAAAAAATAAAAATCGAGCACAAAAAAATCCACCCGCCCAAAACAATTCGAGAAAAAGTGTTCCCATGAAAAACCTGTACAACGCACCTAATCCTATTAAGGCTGCCAAATACCAAGATTTGCAGTTTCTAAAAAAATTCTTGGAGAAACCAGCATCCCGGCAATTTTATTAAAACCTCAACACTGTAGAAGTAGCATAAAAAGGAACACTGCAGGACATGACGAAGAGGAAGCAGCCGGGGATGTCAGTGACGAAGTGCTCGTTGGTGAATAATTGTAGGGAAAAATAGTGATTGTCCATACCGTTATAAACATTTTAAATTTTTTTATTATAAAAAAAATTGGAAATGTGAGTTTATATTATGTATACATTTTATAAAGACTTAATGCGTTTGCACATATTTTTATTTTTTGAATTCTGTTCAAATCCTTTTCCAGAAACCTCAAACCTTAAATTTCGTCTTTTCTCGGAATCAGTTTTTTGGACATGTATCATTCTTCTCCTGTGGTCTTCATATGACAACGTGTTTTTAGAAAGAGCAGTGGCAGCGGTTCGACGTGGTGATATGACATTGCGAGATGCGTCAGAGTCTTACGGAGTACCGTACACAACCATTGATAGAAAATATCATAGAAAGCAAATAGGAAAATATGGTGGTGAACCAGTTTCAAGTGGCGAAGAAAAAAATTAATTAAAGGAAGTTCTGCTGCTTTGTTAGGAGTGGCGGTTTCCATTTGAAAGTTATGATATCTGATTTATGGTTCAACAATATCTCAACAAATTAGGTGAAAGGGAAAAACCCTTCAAGGACAACCTTCCTGGCATCGATTGGTTCAAATCCATTTTGTTGAGACACCGTGACTTAACCATAAAACTAGCCGAAAATACGGAGAGAGTAAGAGCTGCTGTCTCATATGAAATTATCGAACAATATTTCACTCATTTGCAGGAGTCTTTCGAGGGTGTAACGCCTTCCAACATAATTAATTATGTGAAATGCACAAAATTATAGAGGTGACACCTATAATTCGTGGGGTGAAGCTTAGACCTAATAATTAATTATGATGGGACAAACTTTTCCGATGACCCGGGTGCCACCAAAGTTGTGCTTAAAAGAGGTGTGAAACATATCGAATTATCGACACCTCAAAATCTAGTACAAGTGTTATATTTGCAATAGCTGGTGATGGCACTCTCATCCCACCTTTACGTGCTTCACAAAGCCAAGCATTTATACCCAGGATGAACAGAAGTCCCAGGGTCAAGATATAATCGATCAACTAATGGATGGTTCGACAGTGAAAATTTTGAGGAATGATTCCTTACTATTGCTTCACCATATTTGCGAAATTTGGATGCTCCAAAAGTAATGATTGACGACAGTTTGAATAGTGACTGTTATTCAACAATGTGAGAGTAACAATGTAAGATTTGTCTTTGTTTTGATTTTTTGTGGTCCGCCCCACCCCATTGTTAAGCTGAAGTGGATTTAACATGAATTCAAAGGAGTGATTCACTTCATCCCCATATGAGGGGTGAAGCGGATCACTATTCAACAATAAATTATAGCAATAATTGAGGGCCAAAATTTTCAACAATATGCTTTCAGCAGAGCTGAAGAGTAAGGCTTCAACATAAATATTTTTTAGATTTTTTTCTTCACAAGAACGCTGACATATTTACAAAATACGTAAAATTTTGATCCGCTTCACCCCGTTTGACGGTACCTTATATCCATTTTCAAAAGATTAAATATTACAACTTTCATTTTAATTTTTTTTACTCCATACAGTTTGACAATTTAAAAACTTACGATAGGCTATATATCACAAACAAAAGATGATAACAAAAAAATTCTCAAAACCATTTGTAGCATAGGAAAATGAACTAAAATTACATAAAAGAGGACTCACCACATCAACCTTCTAGGCCCCACCTACCCCAACTAAAAAAGTTTAAATAGCAAACCCCACTTGTGATACATCATTGAAAAGCCAGTTGCATAGTCTCCTAGCCTCCTTATCGGCCCTTATCGCTGACCCCAGTGCCCGGTACGAGGTTTCCTTCGGAATGTCAGCAACACCGAATTCAATTCTAGTTATTATTGTAAGGTCGATTGACTAGAATCTCATATTGTACCAATGAAGTTCTTTTTTAAAAGACACTCCGGTTTTTTTGAAACGTAATTGGCGCAGTCGGTAGGATTTTCGAAAAGTAGTATATCCATAGTGGAAAACTATTTCAATTCCAATTGGTAATTTCGGAAATCGCGAATCTACAGTTCCACCGAAGAACCGAAGTTCATAGCAGTAGGAAGACGTTCGAGAAAGACAAACCAGAGCAGGCCCAGGAGCAGAACCAAAATAGGCAGACTCGAGAGGCTACCCCTGGAAGGAAATTGAAGACAATGGTCTGAGTAGAAACATCGCTGTGAGTAATCATTTGTTTATAACTAGACTCCTTGCTGATCCCAAGTGAATTTATTAGCAAAAATCTAAAGTAAAAGTGCAGTAATTAACTGAAACAACCCCGTAATACGGTTACGGCGGAGCTCACACTAGCCTATGGGTTTATCACAGATTGATACAATAGCAAAATTGTTATAAAACGCTTCCAAAGTGCCTGAAGGAATGACTGACACAACCAATTATCAACTCTTGAGGCTATATATTGATACCATCCCACATTATGATGGAAATCCCCATACACTAGGTCTTCATTAAAAATTGCGAGAGTCTAATATCGCAGTTTCAAAGCGTAACAAATCAAACGCTTAATGAATTCATAAAAGTCAAGCCCTTATTGGAAAACTGAGTGACAGAGCGTTATTATTAATAGGTTCAAGAACCGAACTGACCACTTGGGCAGGTATCGAATCAACTTTACAACTTAGTTTTGGTGATCAAAGAAACTTAGATTGTTCAGTGCAAGATATTTTTTTCCCTCGCACCCTACAGACAAGAATCCCCTTACAATTTTGGTGTTCATGCCAAGACGCCGAAGCTCAATCGCATCTAAAATTAATTGCTCTGCTACACTCAGCACAGCAGAAAAATTGTTACAAATTCAAAATTATGACGACCTTTTCCTGAAAACTTTCAATAGGAACTTTAAAGGTAGACTTCAAGACAACGTACGGTTGCGTTACCCTGATTCCCTAGAAAAAGCCATGTTACTCGTTATTGAAGAAGAAAATTTCATGTACTCACAAAATAGGAACCATAACATGAGTCAACAGAATCCCAAATCGTACACCTCACACTCAAAACTACAACCCAAATCATAACTTCCGCCCACAACAAACATATATGCCACCCCGAGCAAAAAACCAAAATCAGAAACCAACAAAGACCACAATTTCATGGGCAACAACAAAGAAATACTTTCCCAACGGGCCCCATTAACGTCCAACCCGCTGTCAATAATGGGCGCAAAAAGCTCGAGAAATGATCTTAAATTATTTTTTTTTAATTTTTATCGAAAATTCTCATTCGAAAATTTTTTAATCGAAAATATTTGTCAAATCGAGATTTTTCCAAGCTAATTTGGCTTCGAATCATTTCCAAGTTCGAACCTTGCACGGGTAGTCGTGTAGAGGATGGACCAATTAGAGAGCGACGCCGAGTGGGCGGAGCCTATTAGCGCGATCCGTACTCGACAAAAGCCGAGCAAAAATATTATTCAATGTTCAGATCCAGAAATCGAATTTAGTAATCGATCGACTTTTGCGAGTCAAAGAGTCAGGAAGCTGTTTTAGTCACCGATACTCGGTGAATCCACTTTAATAATTTCCTTTCCCCATGCCTCAATTGAGATTTCCCCTTCTCAGGACTTTTTTCCCCTCAAAAATTATTCTGCTATAGTTTTGGCACTAGTAGTAGAAATCTCTTACTTTACTTTTTTTTACCAAACATTTGAGTTGCCCTTTGTAAAAAATAATGCAATCCAGTTGTTCTAAATTTATTAAAGATCCATCTACCATTTTTTGCCAGAACTACTAAAGCCCTTAGCCTAGCAACTCAACTGAAAACTGTCCTCGTCGAGGTCTCACTTCATTATTGCACAACTGTCTTCAATTAATTAAGTATTTTAATTATATTATCACATAAACTAAAAATGAGAGTACATTTCACACAAAAAAATATCAATTTGAATAATACGACGAACAATTTTATCGCGCGAACCTATGGCGCGAACACAGAATGAATTTATGATACAAAACTCTTCAGACGATTAGTTGAATAAACGTTCACTACCTGTCTCTGTTCTTCCCGAAGCGATTTGCACAGGTTAGAGCAGTGTAGCTATAGTCTCATACGTCTAAATACACGATTTGACAACGTCAGACCGACCTCGACGATCGACGAGGACAGTTGGCAGTTTACGCATATCGACGCGGCGCCACTGCGCAGTTGGCTTGGCTATGTACAATTACGACTATTACGAGTACAATGTAGGTAAAATACGATATTGCGTTTATTGTGTCTCCAAGTAAAAAAAAAACCCACAGAAAGAAATATTATTGCGACGGTTGTAATATAATAGATATTTTGTGAAGAATGGATCGGTGGCTACTTAATATTTCTACTACAAAATCGGTAAGTTTGTGCTTCCATTTTTATATTGGTCAGTGTTTAATCAAATGCTTAGTGAAATCTAGGTAAGGGTTTTGGGTTATGAATTTATTTTATTTCTAAGCTAATTGGCAGGCAAAGACATTATACCATCATACAGTCTACAGTCTGATGCTTCCTCGAGCATTGTTCCTTACATCCTTTAAGATTGAAGTGCCAAGAAAGAATGTTGCCAACTGGTTTTTTGATTTGGGTTGGGGAAAAAAATTGCCTGACATTGCTACAAGAAGTAAAATTAGATTGAACCGCGATTACTAAAACTTTTCAATTATTTCTCTTCAGAATAAAGAAAAGGTGTTTGTGAGCTCATCCGATAGACTCGGTGCTAGTAGGTGCGCTAATACAGAACCTCAGCCTGAAACGAGTTTCCAGTCCAGTAATTTTGTCGAGGAACAGAAGGAACAACTATATCCCCAAACTTCACCCGACATGGAAGTTGAAGATGAACAATTGGTAATTGTTATTTCACATAATCACATAATATAATCAGTTTCCATTTCACTTGAGTTTTTATGTAATTAAGTAATGTGTTTTCAATATTAAATGGCCAAGATTTTTATAATATTTATAAAATTAAGTGTTTTGCTTATTTTGTAATTTACCTATGTAAATGAGTTTTATAAATGAACTCATTACCTATCTTGTATTTTGTAGGTTGACTACTGTGCTGAAGATGAAGAAGGATACAATATTGAAAATTAAAAGAAAAAGCAGTCGACTAGTTCAAAGTCTACAGTAAAAGGTGTGAAAAAAGTATTCAAGAAGAAGTTCAGGCTTGATTGGCTTAAGCTACCAGAGTTCGAAGCATGGTTGATAAAGGATAATAGTGATGACAATGCAATTTGTAAGGTGTGCAATGTGGTTATGGAGGCGGGAAAATCAGAGCTCGAAAAGCATGGTGTTGGAAAAGTTCACCAAAAAAATATGGAGGCTTTGCTTCCGTCTCATACATTTCAACCCAGTATTTCATTTGTTTCAGAAAATACAAAGCTGAAAAACACTGAAGCTGCCATTTGTTCATATATTGTCGAAAACAATCTTCCTATTTCATCTGTTGAACCTTTGAATTGATTAAATCTTTACCAGAGAAGGCAATCCACATCACAAATCTCTTTAGGCAAACAAAAAGCTACTAATGTCATTAGGAATGGTTTGCGCCCATTTTTTAATGAAAAACTTGTTAGTGAACTGAACCAGCATTTGTTTTCCGTTTATATTGACGAAACAACTGATGTTAGCGTCAAAAAGCAACTAGCGATACTAGTCAGCTACTGCCATAATTTTGAAACGAAAGTAGATGTGATCGACGTAGTAGATTGCCCAGACGGGACCGCTGTTGCTTTGTACACACAAATGATTAACACGCTGAAGGAAAACAATGTGCCTCTGCAAAACTGGATAGGTTTTGTGCTGACACGACTGCAGCCATGATGGGACAGCAAATCTGTGTCTCAACTAATCAAAGTAAACTATCCTCAAGTATTTGTGTCAAAATGCACATGCCATATGATACATCTGGTGGCGGTAACGCATGCACCAAATTAAGCAACTCTTTAGAAGATCTGTGCCGCAATGTGTACAATCATTTTGGGAGAAACCCTAAAAATTCTGCTGCTTTCAAAGAGTTTCAAACCTTCCATGAAGTCAAACCTCATAAAATATTGAGAGCTTCTCAAACCAGGTGGTTGTCGCTTCAAGCATGCGTGCGAAGAATTTTAGAACAGTGGGATCCATTGATGAGTTACTGGAGAATATTAAGCTTTGACGATCCAACACATGCGAACCGCCACACTCTCCAAACCTTGGAGAACCCTTTGATAAAATGCCCAATGCATTTTGTAGACTACACTTTTGGACTGTTCAATGATTTTAATTGCATGTTTCAAGCTGATCATCCTAAATTCTCAGAATTAAAGACTCAAACTGAGGAATTAATTCAAGACATTGGCCTTAAATTTCATGAATAGAAATTATGTCAAACAAACCCCTGCTAACCAAATCAATCCTAATCAGACAGAAGAACATCTTGAACTGAAACGTATTTATTCAGGTGTGGATGCAACTTATTTATTAACAGAGTT
Source organism: Gonioctena quinquepunctata (assembly GCA_018342105.1). Classification (NCBI taxonomy): domain Eukaryota; kingdom Metazoa; phylum Arthropoda; class Insecta; order Coleoptera; family Chrysomelidae; genus Gonioctena; species Gonioctena quinquepunctata. The sequence goes on from JAFIRS010004544.1 coordinate 7,876, forward strand.
GGAAAATGAAGAAAACTGTGAAGTTCAGAAAATTTTAAGGTCGGCAAAATTGTTTTATATTGAATCGATCATACAGATTAAGAAACGATTTGTGTTTGAAGATGTGCACAATGATTCGTCTTTTTTAAATCCTCAAAATGCCAATGACTTGACTCCTACATCATTGTACGCAATCGCAGAGAAATATATTCCTTCACACATTACTGTGGATTCAACAGAACTAGACAAGGAATAGAGAAATCAAAGTCTCCTTTCAGATATGGATTCTAACGATTCTTCTGATACTGTAGGTTATTGGAAAAAAAATTTTGAAAAAAAAAAATGACGGCAGACGCAAATTTATTCAACTGCCAATATTGGTAAACTATTTTATGTCACTGCCTTTTTCAAATGCTGCCGTAGAACGGCTATTTAGTGATTTAAAGAATATTAAAACAGATAAACAGGCTCGATAATAAAACAGTTGGATCAATCCTGTGCGTAAAATCGGGCTTGAAAAGAACGGGAACAACCTCTGTTCAACTGCTGAAAAATCAGTTTGAAATACCACACCTCAAGTTTGTACAGGCCAATGCAACTGTAAGCAAATCCAAAAAAATTGGACTAAGTATGAATAAAGTATAATTCAACATTCGTGTTCTTATTTATAGCCTGACCATAAATATATAAAACCTGCATTGGTGTCGCCATTGTATCTTTTTTATGGTAATTACTATGTGTTACCGTATAAAAGAATAAAAAACCTCGCCATATTGAAAAAAAATTTCGGAACTGATATCTGTATGGACTAATTATAGGAAAATTTTCCTCAATATGACGAGGTTTTTGTATTTGTTATGATTTCCCCTTTACATCTCTTTCCCCTTTTTATTCCCCTCTGGACCCTAATTTCCCCTCAGAAAGGGAATTTCCCCTCATTGTGGAAACCCTGCCGATACTTACTTTCGTGGAGAGAATTCTGCCACTGAAGTCGACTGCTGGTATAGCATCGTTTATATTGGACTAATTGCATTGTAGCTGTTTTCTTCGATAGGAAATCTGGAATTTACATTCGCTTTTTACTTGGGAATCTGAGGATCTTTAGCCGTTAATGAATCGCTGGTACTTGGGAAATCTAACTTGCATTGGTGTGGCGGACAACAAGCCACTTCTCAAAGAATTCGAATAAACTCATCGGAACGAGGAAGGCGTTTTGTACGAGAAGAAGTAGAAGCGACTTGGAAGCTGTTAAATAAAGATTGTATTTTCACCTAGTTCTCATCCTCATACCAATCCCATCTTTCGTTGTACTTGTCGCCGTGATAATCGTTTGATAGCCGAGTTGGAATAACGAGACAGCCAAGTACGAGGTCTACCGAGATTGTAATGTTTAGCTCCACGCATGTTTGCAATCTCGCGACTCGAAATCGTAGCCACATCCGCGAAGGTAGGACGAGCCACTGGCTATCGTGGATCAGAAAGCTAAGTGGGTAGGCGTGAATTCGAAATTAGAAAATTGTGTGTAGCAAGAATAGGGAACCGATACAGTGTTCTAAAGGGCCGAATTCGAATGAAAACTCGAAGCAGTGGCCCTTGCACTGTGGTAGGTTCTATTATATGACTTTCAGAATTCAGTTAGGGAATCGCGAAACGTAACTAGGGCTGGAAACCCGAAGTTTAGTGTTAAAAATTCAGATGTTCAATATTGTTGAATCAAAAATGTTTAGTTTTCTTGGACATAGTAAAAGAATGGTATTTTTTCGAAGAGTTTTGTATAAAGATATATTATAGTTGTTACTCTCAGATATTTGATGACTTAGCAGTTTATAATAATAATAATGATAATTCGTCTTTATTCACCATAAAAATATAATAATAATATAGTAATAAGTATAAATATAACAATAAAGGTGAAAAGGCGGAGTGTCAGCAAGAGCTGTTTTTAAACTCAACCTTATGTAAAAAAAAAGAAAAAAGAATAAATATGGACAAAATGTTGAGAATATGAAAGTAGTAGTAACTTTCTAGTAATAACTTTCCATTAATAAATAGATCAGTGAATGAGGTTAGTCGAGTCAGTTCGAACAAAGACAGTCTATTTCCCAAGATGAACTTTCAGTCTTTTTTAAAAATTACTCAATGAATAGGATCTGAATTCACTGGGTAGTGAGTTATAACTTTTCGGTGCGCTGTACGAAAAGCTACGGGTGAAAAATGAAGTTTCATACTTTGGAATGATGAGAGTTGTTCTATTGCGAGTGGAAAATCTGTTCAGGTCCGAAAATGTTTTTAGCCTTTTGAAGAGGTAATCTGGCCGTTGGATTGTTAGGACTTTGTGGGTAATTGTAAGAAGGTGTAATTTCCTAAGTTTCTCTAGATTCAGCCAACCTTGATTTCTTCATCGGCTCGGTTATATGGCCGTATTTACGAATGCCGAAAGAAAACCAATTATTTTGTATACGTTGTAGGCGGTGACAATCATTTTGGCGTAAAGCTGAACCGTATAGTAGGAGTAGGAGATTTTAGAAAATATTAGCGACTCGCAAAGTTTTATTTTTAATTCCATTGAGAGTCCCTATTAGGGTAAAGTTGCCTCAAGACGTTGTAGGAAGATTGGCTGAGGTGGCTGACGTGTTTAGTAAATCTGAGCTCAGGATCAAGCCAGAGTCCTAGGTTTTTGAATTCTTTCACAATTGGAAGAAAGAAATCGTCTAGGCGAATTTGTATGGTGTTCATTGAGACTTATTTGTTCTTTTTGGTGCCGAATAGCATTACTGCAGACTTTTTTGGATTGAGTTTGAGTTTATGGGCTGTAGATATATCAAAGATGGTTTGGAGATCAGTATTGATTTGAGTTTGTGCCAAGTCTAAGTCACGAATGGGAAATGAAAAATGAATCTGGGTGTCATCGGCATGAGTGGTGTATTGTACAAGTGTTGGCAAAAAGGTGGAAGTCAGATATGTAAAGACTGAACAATAAGGGTCCAAGGATGGACCCCTGCGTACTTTAGTTACAGATAATGCCTCTGAAATTGTTCCATCAAGAGTTACCTTCTGGGTTCGGTCTGACAAATAATTTTTTATCAGGCGTACTGCATCCAGCGAAAAGCCGAAAGCAACTAGCTTCTGACAGAGGATAACGTGGTCGATTGTATCGAACGCTTTGCTATAGTCGAGCAAAACTAAACAGGAAACACAGCCCTCGTCAACCGCTCTAAAAAAATCGTCTGTAATTGAAAGAAGAGCTGTGGTAGTACTATGTTGCGATCTGAATCCAGACTGGACGGATGAAATTATTTTATGTTCGTTTACAAAAACGTTGATTTGATCCTTCAGTATCATTTCCAATACTTTGGAAAGGGAAGGTAAAATGGAAATAGGTCGGAGGTCCGTCAAGTCAGAGGGAGTGTTACATTTTGGCAGAGGTATAACTAATCCGCTTTTCCACTTGTAAGGAAACTGTCCCGAAGTTATTATTGAGTTAATAATGTGGGTTATGTGGTTCAGTAGATAGTTTTCAAATAGGTGGATCATCTGTATGGAAATGTTATCGGAACCTGATGCGTTACTCTTAATCTTGTTAATGTACTTTTTAATCGTGTGTGCAGTTACGGTAGAAAAGAAAAACAGGTTACCGGACTTTTCTTGTACATTGTAGCGGTCAAGTAGAGAAGTCTGGTATGCAGACCTGTCAGGCTGCGAAATTGTGTTGAAGTATGAATTGATGCGATTCACGTCTTTCAAAACATTCGAGATTCCAAGGGTGGCTTTATCCCTTAAAATTTCAAGAGATCTGAGTGTATTCCAAGTTCTTTTACAGTCTTTCTTTGCAAGGATAAAGTTGAGATGGGTTTTCTTTTCACGACGGATAGCTCCAGTTGTGTAATTCCTTAGATCTTTGTAGCTGTTCCAGTCTTCTATGGAGTGTGAGTTCTTATATTTTTTTAATGCGCGGTGTCTCAGTGAAATCATTTCTTTTATATTGAACGTCAGCCAGGGAGCAGGCGGCTTACTTACTCTTTTATTTCGATGAGGAGCATGTCTATCGAAGATATTCAATAAGTTGTCGTTCAAAAATGATATCATGTTATCCACATTGTTCAATAAATAGATTAATATCTATTTATTGAACGATATTTCGCAAATCTGTATGAAAGGAAATAGTATCGAAGTTACGGTAATCACGGAAAGATACAAATTTGACTTCATGCTGTATTTTAATTTTATCGATTTTACATGAAACATCCATGTGATCCGAGATACCCTGTATATCATAAATCTCGACCGAGTCAACTTTATCCTTGTCAGAAACGAATAAAACATCTAAGAGTGTTTGGGAGACAGAAGTGATTCGTGTGGGACTGGCAACTAGCTGATGGAAGTTGAAGGAATTTAGGAATTCAGAGAGCCTTTGGATTCGTCTGTCATTAGCAAGTAAATTTATATTAAGGTCTCTGGCTGCTAATAGAAAATCACATGTGGCGATCAGGTTGCCGACACAATCCTCCAGTTCGTTTAAGCAATGGGTTAAATCAGCACTGGGAGGACGATACAACACGCCGAAGCAGTAGGTTTTTGATCTAAAAGTTATCGAAATCCATAGCCGTTCAAGAGCAGGACTCATTTCAGAGTGGATAATTTTGAAGTTGATATTACTATTAATAAAAAAGGCTACCCCACCACCTCTTCCGCCTCTATCTGCATGAACTAAGTGGGATGAGTTGATACCGACCTCATTGGAGGAAATATCAGACAAACGCCATGTTTCAGTGAGAGCGAAAATATCGAATTTGGACTATGTTGTGAGAGAACGTCAAACCCCGTGATAGATCGCACATCCTAAACTAAAAGAGTTCATCGTCCTTGACTTCAAATGTTACTGATGGAACGGAACAGACCAAATTACCGATTATATCGTGGAAATGTTTGTTATTCCAGCAGAAAAACGATAAATAACCTAACTGCTATAAGAACAGTAAGGAAATAAATCTTCCTGAAAACGTGCAAAAAATTTCTTATCTTAATTAATTCAGTGTTTATATTACAATGTTATCAGGTGTTCTTTATAATGTGAGTATAGTCCAGGCGTCGCATATGAAATGTAGATTTCAACACGAAATCTCGTATACAGAACATTGGAGGCAATTATGAATTTTAATTTTTACGAAGAGAACTTCTTAAGTTTTCTCTGTTATGCAATGTTTTCCTAGCCGCAATTTCTTGATCCTGTTTCTTCTTTGACTTGGGAGTAACCTGTGTGGGTAATAATGTCTTCTTGCTATCAGATGAAGTGTGGGACGTCGTTGGAGGACGGTCCAGAACTAGTTTTGTGTGAGATCCTGATGTTCAAGGAAGTTAGGCATAGATATTTCTGTGATAATAGGTGTCTGTGGAGCGCTGGAAGCCTTCATTTCGTTTGGAATGTCTGTTTTTTCTTCTCCTCCGTGAGTTTCCAGTTCATCTATGGTGTAGTTGATATTATTGACAACTAATCTATTTCCTCTTATGAAAGCAATATTAGACACTGTCTCCCGGGCTCTTTTCAGGTGCTTTCGCAATATTTTATTTTCCACTCTCTGAATTTCCGTCATATCATGAACGATAGACACGTTCGAACCTCTCAGCTTATTGCGGTTTTGTAGTATCAGTTTTTTTTTCAAATGTGATATCAGCTCTAACTTCATGGGACAATCAGATGTGCGGCCAAGAGGGAAGAGATCATTTATCTCCGCCTCCGTTATGTTGATTGGAGAAGTTTCTTAATCTCTGTACATAATATTTCAGGGGTGATTGTGTTGGTATTTTTCAATCCGAAAATGATAAGGTTATTTTTTTTGTGGTTTCGATTTAATAGTTCAACCTTCTCTTTCAACTCTGTATTTTTTCTTTCAATCACACGACTTTATTTCTCAAAGCATCTAGGTCAAGCCTCACTTTTGCTTCGCTGGCCTCAATTGCATTCTTCAGTTCTTTTTTGCTATTTATAATTTCATCGAAGACTTGTTGAATTGTTATTTCTTCAATTGCTGGCATATTTGAGTTAGCACTGAATATTTATAAAAGTAGATAAGTGGATATTTGGAAGAGTCACGCTACCTGAACCTTTTGAAAGATTAAGTGGGGTCCTTACTTACTCGTTACAGGTGTATATCTAACTTTCTTTTGACGACTTCAAAGGCATTCACCTCTATTTGATTGAAACACCAAATTTCGAAATTTAACGGGCACTTTTACCTAGTTTTCAGAGCTATTTCACCATAAGCACACAGTACACTTGTTTCAAGTACGAACACCAATGGTCTGGTTTGATGATAATCGTAGTATCAATCGTAGTATCACTTTTACACGAGGAGTTTTCTTAGTTATTCAAAACTCCAGATATTGAGAGTTATTTACTAAACGAAGAGAATGCGAGTGTCGCATTTCATACTATTAATTATCTTTCTTTGCACATGTATGTTTCTTTTTATAGTCAAGTTTACTTTCAAGTAGCTTTTCAAGTATGAGTGAATTGATTCTGGTATGTACGATCTATAAGTTGAATGATTATCATTGTTGAGTTTGGTGAAGTAAATTTTTTTTTCCTCATTTTGCAATTATTGTTATACGCTTTTTCTATGCTTGTAATATTCGAATTCTTGGATGGTCATTTTTGAAGTTAAGTATATATTCTAAACTGTCGATTTTCGTCACCTTTAATTGTCAGTGAATTTACGATTAAATAATCTACATATTATTTTATATCTTACTTTGGCTAATTTCTATCAAGGTTGATTTGTGTTTTCGATTTAAGTAAAGAAAAAAACCAAACAAATATATTTTGGCCATTTTGGCAAAGCATTCATAGCACATGTTGTGGCTGACGTAACATGAGTGAGACGCCACTGGGTTAGTGACACATCGTTCGTTTCGCTCCGATAATAACTGCGAAATATCATAGACTTAGTGCTTGTATACCTGTGTTATTTTGGATCATCCATCAAATAAAGTGAGTCTGCACCTATTGATATATTTTGCCAGCCCATACGTGCATACAGTGACAGTTTCAATTCTCAATTGCAATTGCACGTGCACTCCAGCCTGGACGCACACCTGTACTGTAGTGAAGCACATACAGATTTCTTGCACATACAGATTTCTTCCTACCTTCCAATTATTATAGTTCTTTCCTCCATAACCAGATGTCTCAGTGCAAGAAATGTAGAGCCCCCCTGAACAGTAGGCTGCCTTGACACGCCCACTCCGACGCTGCCTTACGGTAATTGGATCTGTCCAACGTGTCGACCAAGCATGCCACTGTCCCAATACTCAGGAAACTCCCAGCCGGAGCCACTGAATACAAGTCACTTAGCGCAAATAATATCAATGTAACCTTAGAGAAACACACCCAATCGATAGTTACTTGCAACAATGATATTAGAAATTTGAAAGATAAAGCCGTAACTCTAGAAGAAAAACTCTTATCGCTGGAGAGCCAAATCAAAACCCCATCGAATGCCCCTGTGAATCCCGTTCCTCCTTCGGACACAATTTACTATGAAATGAGATCGAGAATAAGCCGCGAAAAAAACATCATCATTGCTGGCCTCCATGAATCAGATAACCCTCAAGATGATTCAAACGCCGTACGTGCACTCATCAGTTCCATACTTCCTGACATTGAATCCCACGTAAATAGTATATACCGAATCGGTCAAAGGTCAGGCCCTGGTCCCCGCCTCGCCAAGGTAGAATTTGCCGATTGCAAGTTTTCGTTTGGAATTCTCAAGAACAAAGCGAAGGCAGGAGGTCGATACCCACAAGTTAAAATCCGCGCTGATCTCACTCCGGAGCGATCCAGAAACCTGCAAAACCTTCGTAGTGAACTGAAAAGGAGGCTCGACGAAGCGAGATTGGACTTACTATTAAATATATCAACCGTACACCGCAAATAATCAAACTAAATGAAGCCCAACCACCATCAACACCAAAAAACTAATTGAGAATTGCTCCATCCTATACACTAATCTGAATTCTCTTCCTTCTAAATATAATGATCTCGTCCTTGTCACTTCATGTTTCAACCCTGACGTCATCATGTTGTCTGAAACATGGTTGAACTCTCGCCTTCCATCAGGTCTTTACCAGTTACCCAATTATACCATGTTTCGACAAGACAGATTGACAACAGTGGGCGGTGGAGTGGCCATTTACGTAAAAAATTCTGCCATTTCTAAAGAGCCTCGTGATTTGAATTTATCTATTCCAAACATCGAAATACTGGGACTAAAATTATTTTTCAATTCTTTTGTCCTTGTTCTTGTTTGCATTTATCGCTCACCGTCTACCTCACTTGCTGACGATCTCCATCTCAATGATATCATCCAACAACTCAACCAAATTACTCTAATCTGATAATAGCTGGTGACTTCAATTTCCGGAATATTAATTGGACCCTGTCTACAGTTTCTCCGTACACAGCCGCTAGCTAATCCTTCCTTGACACAATTCTCTTGACCGGCTTGGAACAATTGGTAGATCGTCCCACTCGTTTCAGGGGTGTCCAAACCCCTTCCATGTTGGATTTGATTCTCACTGATGACCCCCAATTAATTTCGAGAATTGATTATTTACCACCAGTTGGTATTTCAGATCACATATGTCTTGTCCCAAATATCCAGGTCACCACCTCAAACAATATCAAACACCGAAGAAACATCTGGAAAGCAAACTTCGACACCATAAACTCCGACTTGTCACACATCAACTGGACAGATTTTTTGGGGGGTCGAAATACCAGGGACCAGTGTTCGACCTTGGAGGATCATCTAAGCGGGTTAGTTGCGCCCCTACAGCAAACCGGTTCACCTAAAAAAAAACATGGATAACTAGAACCTCAACACTGGACATCAAACATAAAAAAGCATTATGGCAGCGATATTGCAGACATCCCAGCGACGAAAATTACCAAATCCATAGACAATTCTCGAATAGTCTCACATCTAAGCTACGTGACTGTCGACGATCGTACGAAAACAATCTGCCAATGAGGGGTCCCAAAGCCGTTATAGCTATGTCAGAAGCCAATTATCGTCCAAAGTCTCTACCCCAATCCTGGAACACAACGATGCATTCGTTACTGACCATTTGGAAGTCGCAAATCTCTTTGCCAACGGATTCATTAAGAATTTCTCCGATGACTCATCGGTTAGTTGACCTCAACTCGACCCATTAACCGGAAATCCAAACTCCCTCGAAGAGGTTACAATTACCCAAGACATCACTCTCTTTCTCTTATCCGAACTCAAAGTTACATCCTGTCCTGGTCCCGATAATCTTCACCCCTTTATATTGCGTTACTGTGCTATACAACTAGCTGAACCCTAACAATGATCATGGAAAACTCATTCACAAACTGTGTATTACCAGTATCATGGGCTGTCACCAATATAACCCCTATATTCAAAAAAGGCAATAAACTACTTCCGGAAAATTACCGACCCATAAATACGGCTTCCATACCTCGTAAGCTCCTGGAGAAGATCATATCAAGGGAGATCTTGGACTCCGCGTTATAATACAATCTACTTCCTCCAAACCAACATGGATTTATGCCGCACAGATCTGTTACCTCCAATATGTTACTGGCTACTGATTATATTTCCCGAAATCTTGATTTCCACTTGCCAGTCGACGCTACTTACTTTGACTTCTGTAGAGCATTCGACAAAGTACCACATAATTTGTTACTTCTTAAACTGGAACACCCGGGAATTAGGGGCAAACTACTGCGCTGGCTGGATACCTTCCTATCACAGTCAACTTTCCAAGTCCGTGTTGGCGAAAAACTATCCGCAACAAAAAAAGTTACCAGTGGCGTGATCCAAGGAAGTGTTCTTGGCCCTATCCTTTTCCTACTTTACATAAGTGACTTAGCTGAAGAAATAACATCCCTAAGTCTATTCTTCGCCGACGACCTCAAAATATTCAACGTCCCCACAAACAACCCGACCGACGACACTATCCAGTCGGACATCATAAAAAAATATCCCAATGGAGTACCAGATGGAAGCTACCACTCCAAGATCATAAATGTGTCGTTATGCACTTTGGATTCAACAACCCTCACACCCACTATTTTATGTCAAATATTTTACTACCTGAAGTAGCCTCACATCTTGATCTTGGAATAACAACAACATGTGATCTGAGTTGGTCCGCCCACGTCAACAATGTAGTGAACAAATCTAACAGCATGCAATACATGCTAAATAAATCATTCTCCAACCCATCATCATCGCTCATAGTATCCCTTCACAAGACATATATCCGTCCGTTGATGGAATTTGCAGGGTCCGTGTGGTCGCCCTGGCTTATTCGCGATATAAAACTGTTAGAAAGTGTCCAGCGCCGTTCAACCAAATGTGCCTACGAACTCAAAAACATACCCTACTCGAACCGCCTACAAACACTCAATCTTCCCACCCACTACTGGAGACGCGCCCGCGGTGATCTGATAGAGATATACAAAATTCTAACAAACCGGTACACTGTGGACTTGTATGTGCTATACGAATTGAATAATGATAATCGGCTCCCCTCAAGCTGGAACACCAACGCTTTAATAAGTGTGTTAGGGAATACACTCTTTTCAATCGTGCCTTCGCTCTGTGGAACAATCTACCTCCTGCTGTTGTGTCATCTCCATCTCTCAATGCATTCAAGAACTCACTGGACAGGTTCTACGAATTGAACCACCGAATATTTGCACAAGAATTTATCTTCACATGAAGTCCATTCAATATCTGTGTTTTAATTTTTAAAAAGTTTAATTTCAACTCTTGTATTTAATAAATAAATAAATCTGTTCCGAGCATTGGTGACTAATGTTTTTTTGGAAATCAGTTCTACGCTTTTCCATTTTTTAGGTACCGATAATTGGTAATTTCGAATGGACTAGCGCTCACTTACCTCACACGACCAGTGGATTATTTCAAGGATTCCGATTGAAGGGTGTGTTCGACTTTTCTGGGACAGTTCGGCAGTACCTTATAGGACAGCTCTCTAGTAAGCAATATTTTTTATTTTCATAATTACATGTTTATGAGATTAATTTTCTTTTCTCTTGAGAAAAAATTGCTTCTGGAGAGGATTGTACCTCTAGCTCAACTGGTCTCAGAACACTCGATTCAATATATGCCTCGAGCATAAAATTTGATTCACGTTTAATAAGTTCCTTATATCGATTTACTTCATTCAATTCACAGTGAGGGTTATTTGATTTTTGATCGTTGTGGAATCAATTCATTTCAGTTACTACCTTGTCGCCAAGAGCAGGGAAATTCATTCAATTTTTTTTAGAATTTGCTGTCTTATCGATTTGAAAAGGGAATTGCCGCCCTATTTCAAAATTATCTTTATCTGAGAGAGTTGTGCCCACTGAAAGACGAGAGGTCTCCCTCGGTTTTCTCGAAATTTTGATAAAAGAATTATTTAACTTTATCTTTATCTAAGAGAGTTGTGCTCACTGAAAGACGTGTGTCTCTCTCTTCTTATCTTAACTGAAGAGTATACTTTGCTCTGACTAATATCTTAGTTCATGAACCCTAATTTTTTTTGTAGCTTACTAGAGTATTTTGGTTCATAACGCTATATTTTCCTATGATACTTGCTTCAAAATAGTATATTTTTGCACAGACAACATTTAAGTATATTGCTTTAAAATACTATATTTTTTCTCTGGCAACCTTTAGAGAATTTTCTTTCTTTGAACATATTAGATTTTTCCCCCGGCAATTTTGGAGTATTTTGTTTTAAAATACTATATTTTTTCTCTGGTAAAGTTTCAAGGAAATTTTTATATTTCTTTTGAAATACCTTTACTTATTCCATTTTTTTGAACTCTTTAAGTAAATATAATCACCTTATCAATGCTTACTTTGTTTCAAAATTTAACTGAATTTGAACATAACGGTGAGGTTTGTTTCGTTTGGTTTGAAATTTTTCTCATTGTTAATATTTTTTAAATTATTAAAATTAACTTGGAAATTTAAATCCAGAATAGCAGATTTGATTGCTATTATCTTTGTTCTTTCACTGTAATCTTCCAGTCTTCTATATAGACTGAGATTTTTTTTGTATGCTATCATTTGCATCTATCTTTTGACTCTAGATTAAAATTTGGATCATAAAAACTTGAGGTTCAAAGGATATCCTTCGTTCTCGTCTTTTTGTACAAATTTTGATTCCTATCATCTTCTCCGCAGGATATATACCACGGAGTGAAGCCACCTATTGAGACAGAAGGACTGGTACCCTAAGAGGTCAGACAGCACATCAAATTCAGCCTGGTCCGTGAAGAGCAGACCAACGCTAACAAGGGGGTCCAAAAATCAATATATAACCACCCACGACCAGATTCGTCATCGTACCGCTGAGATCAGTTTCTTCGACGTACCGCTGAGACCAGCTTCGCATAAACCAGCCTTCATCTCCCTCCATTGACAACCTCCACAGGTATATCCGTATCTCACCAACAGCTAGAGGAATCGTGACTTTGTAAATGTTCAGATTTAATCGGAGTCAAAAATATTTTTAATCCACATGTAATTTTTTATTTTTCACAGAATTTTTATACTCTTTAAGTAACATTGTTAACGTTTGTTTTTTTTTATATCTTTTCTATCCAGTCATTTTTACCATTCAGTCTGGAATAAATTTGTTAAGTTGATTTCTTGCATATTTATTTGCCTTCCCATACAAGCTTGGTGATATTTATTTGATTTTATTTATCTTTGGCTTCTGTCTTTAGCAAGCCTGGCGCCCAACTATTGAACTAGTCAAGTTAATTAATGTATAATTTTTTCAGTGGCCCACTTTGATAAACTAAGAAAAGTCATTAATTGAACCTCACTCACGGCCTAACCGTATCCATCTGAGCAGCCTTCTCAAGTTTGAATCAGATAATTTCAAATTTGGGGTTCAAAAATAAAGGGTGTTGCAGAATACATTAACAAAACTTGTCTTATACACCTGGACAATATTTTGATTTTCTCTCGTTCTCTCCAAGAACACATTGATAGCATACAAAAAATATTTAGTAAACTCCGAGAAGCAAATCTAAAAATACAATTAGACAAATCAGAATTCCTAAGACACGAAACTTCATACTTAAGACATATCAATCACGAGGGACGGTATTAAACCTAACCCCGATGAAATTGAAGCGATAAAAAAAATCCCCTTACCACAAACGACAAAACAAATGAAGGATTCCTCGGACTTCTAGGTTACTACAGACACTTTATCAAAGACTCCGCAAAACTAACGAAACCCCTGACCTCTTGCCTACAAAAAGGATCAAAGATAACCAACGACGATAAATTCATTAACTGTTTCGAACATTGCAAAACTCTATTGATGAATGACCCAATACTGACCCATCCGAATTTCTGAAAATTGGTCAATCTGACGACAGACGCAAGTAATTTTGCCATTGGCGCCATTCTTTCACAAGGACCTATAGGCTCAGATAAACCTGTAGCTTATGCCTCGAGAACACTTAACGATACCGAACAAAACTACTCCACTATAGAGAAGAAACTCTTAGCTATAGTATGGAGTACAAAGTACTTTCGACCATATTTGTATGGGAGGAAATTCAAGATCATTACCGATCACAAACCCTTACAATGGGTCATGTCTCTCAAAGACCCAAACTCACGTCCAGTAAGATGGAGACTCAAACTCGAAGAATACGAATACGAGTTAATCTATAAAAAAGGAAAACTCAACACGAATGCTGACGCCCTCTCAAGAGTGGAAATTCAGGCAAACGAGACTTCCCCCCCTAGACGAAATTCAAAATTACTTAGACAATCTCTTCAAACACCCCTAGGAAGAATTTGAACAAACATCACGATTATCTACTCAGATTGGGAGAAATTTACATGAACCTCCAACTGGATAGTACACTTGACGACGTCAACCTTCAACTCTACTAAAATTAGTTAACAATTTGAATTGAAGATTTATTTTAAAACGAACTAATGTACATTGTAAACATGCCTTTTTACACCAGCGAGCTGCCTCTTTCCTTAAATTCCTATAGCAAAACGACCACTCAAACTACTTAACGGCAAGGGTAAAAAACCCATACACTACCGGAGCTAAAACTCACAACTATTAAGCCACTCCATTTCCCAAAAGAACACGGAAAAACAATTTCTAGCCAACCATGATCAACTCGAACCTACGCTGCTTTCAGGATACTTACCAAATATTCCAGGAGGGACTCAACAAAAATCGACGTTAATTCGAAAACAAGACAGAACAATTACTTGCATAAAATCCATTGCTAACCCTTTGTAGCTAAAATCGCCCTGCTGGTTGACGTTCCAATGTCTTTAGAACATCAAAAGAAAAAACTAACCCAAGAAATCATCAAAGAACGCCAACGAAATCAATAACCATCTATAGAAGGAAAAAGAAGAGAACGGAAAAAGATCTGCCTAAACATACTTCTGACTCTCAAATAGACTAATGACCTGAGACACTACTTATTATGAACGATTGTGAGACTACATGCCAAACCAACACGGAATAAAAGTACACTTTGGCACCCCAAGACGAGTCTTCCGAATTAATAATCTCAGACTCTGGAACCAAATTCAAAAACGAAATTTTACATGAACTAACATCACTACACGGAATAAAAGTACACTTTGGCACCCCAAGACGAGTCGAACGCTAATGTCGAAAGACTCCACTTAACACTAATTGATTAAACGAATATTGAATTCGAAGATTTGAATTGATTAAACGAAGATTTAATAGTACTTGCCGACTACTTCAAACAATGGCGTCTTTGTCCCAACACCAGCAAGACTGAGGCCTGCCTCTTTCACTTTTCTAACCGATATGCGAACGACACTCTCGATATTAGTTTTAACGGCAGGGTCATAAAACATAACAATACCCCTAAATACCTGGGCGTTACACTCGACAGGATACTGACGTTCAGAGCCCACCTCACTAATATAGCCGCCAAAATAAGAACACGAAATAATATAATAACTAAGCTCGCCGAAACGTCATGGGAAGCTGCCGCGAAATGACTGATGAATTCAATATGAAAGAGCAACGGACAGAAAGATGGCTGCCTACAACAGAATCTGACTACATCCAAATAACCAATCCTGAACTCGGCTCAATGGCTCAACCCTACCACGTTCCACCTGGTCCAAGCTGAATCGAATACGGACAGGACATGGTAATGTGCCGACTCCTACACCGATGGGGCCTCGCCGATAGCCCTCGGTGCGATTGTGGATCACCGAGACAAACAATCCGCCATATCGTTTCAGACTGCCCAAACCGTGCTTATGGCGGAAACCTTCAGGACTTCGTGGAGTGCTCTCAAGACGCAATCGAATGGCTGTGCAATTTGGACATCAATGTATAGTTTGTCATAGAATATGTGATATGATATGATATATGTTGAGTCTTTACAGAGATTGTTTACATTTCTGTTTTAACTTTTAGTTTCCTATCATCGTATTGTAAAGAATCCACACGCTAAATAAATAAAACACTAATTGAACACCTTAGACTACTAATGAATGACCACCCTAACGAAAGCAATATGACCAGGCTAATGCCCCATGCCATTCTCGGATACAACCACTCGATACACTCGAAAACGAATCTAAAACCCATCGAAATAATAAATGGCCACCTCCCAACATCAGACTCCTTTCAGATCAAATTAGAAAGTATTCACAATGACTACTTATCTGAACACAAGAGAAAAATCCAACTCATATATACTAACATACACAATGACCTAGTCAACCAAAAAGAAAAAACAATCAAAGAAAGAAACAAAACACGAGAAAACCCCTGAAATATAAAGGTGACAAAATTTATAAAGAAAACTGTCCTAGAAACAAAGCTTCGCCCAGATTCCACCCAGAAATAGTAAAAGCAAATAAAGACAATAAATCACAATACTTGACGACAAGTAATCCACAAAGCCAATCTAACGCTCATTGTTTCAGATTGATCGTCCCACTGGTCCTCAGCCAGGACATCCAAGTAACTAAACTGAACAATAAATAACCCAGACATCCTACCATTCCAACTAGGAACTGCCAGAATGAAAGAAAATACACACACGTTCATCCACTACGTCGAACTAGACCCTATCTCACTGGAATCGAAACTATTCAAAACCACTAACCTTCGCTATCGAAATGTTGAATTTCGCACTTCCCGACTCGTATCTAACAGAACTAAAACCCACCTTTCAACCATTAAAATCCAATTAATTATGCACGCAAAAAATACAATTCACTTACACCAAAAAGAATAAAAAGGCTTGATCAACGGATTAGGCTCCATATTCAAAGCATAACAGGCAATTTGGACGCCGACGACGCGGAAAAATACGAAAACGCTATCAACAACCTAAAATCTAACCAAAATAGAGCCTTTTAAAAAATCAATGGGCAAATATCACTTTCACCACAGCTAATCACCACATTCAACACAACACTCAGTACATTGAAAAGAAACGAGTACGCTATAACAAATAGAATCCAAACATTGACATCGAAAATAACCAATGCCACTTTTAATTTAAAAGAAATTATCAAGTGACATCTGCTCTCATAATTGTCGATATTATAATCGACGACTTAGAAAATGCAATATCATTCTCAAAAATTGATATAGCTCACCCTAGTGTCATAAACATTGGAGACTTAGAAACCAATATCAAACATATATTTGGAACCCGAACACAAGATATTTATAAATATTACGAAATTCTAGAAGTAGCTTCATATAATAAAAATTACAGAATAGTTTTTGTATTGAAATTTCCACTAGTAAACCCCTCAAAATTCCAATATTATCACCTTTACTCAATCTCCACTCCGAACCACACTATGATTATTCCCCTCCAGAACCCTTTCTAGTTGTAAACAGTGAATATTACCAGTATGTAACTGACCCATGTCCATTAATACACGACAACTATAACTGCCAAAATCCACACATATTCAAGGAATTCGATACATCAGATTGCACCATTCAGATCCTGAAGACGACTTCGAAATCAATTAGCTGCCATCGACAATCTATATCAATTAGCCACGACGGAATTGAACAAATAAATGATGCCCACTACATCGTTATCACCACGGAAGCCAGAAGATTTCACACGAAATGCCCTAACACAGACATCCTGACCCTTAATAGAACATATTTGCTGTCCCTACCCCAAGGATGCATGTTCGAGACCCCATCTGGACCCTACTTTAACGAAGCCACCAAGATCACTCATCGACCCCTGCTTCTACCAGATTTGGTAATCCCAGAAGACCACTCCAAAGGAAAATTGAAGCCCTTGGAACTTCAAGACATCCCATTAGACAAACTCCAAGCTCTACACTATCAAGCAACAGATATTCAACCAATAGAGATGATCCATAATACAACGGTACACGCCATGACCATCCCTCTATATATGGTCATAATTATTTGCCTGTGCCCTAGCAGCCTACAGAAGTCGGAAATACCTCAAAAAAGGAAATCTGCCCGACCAACCAGGACTGTCCAGGCCACCTCTTGTGGAGAACAACAGAAATCTGTGTTTCTCGTCTGAAAATCTGTTTTACTCACTAAGAATGGAGAAGTTACATAGTCTCCTAGCCTTCTTATCGACCCTTATCGCTGACCCCAGTGCCCGGTACGAGGTTTGCTTCGGGATGCCAGCAACACCGAATTTAGTTCTAGTTATTATTTGTTATATTGTAAGGTCGATTGACCAGAATCTCATATTGTACAAATAAAGTTATTTTTTAAAAGATACTCCGGTTTTTTCAAAACGTAATTAGCTCATGCTATCCAATGGTATAAATAATAATTGTACAGGACTATCAATAATTACCAAATTAATATTTAATAATTTTAAAAACAAACCAATAAAACCAATAAATTTTCATTTTCAATGATAAGTGTCCGTAAGTACTTTCTGTTGTTGAATAAAAATTTCAATTTGCTTTTTACAAAACCAGTTGTAAACTGTAAACATCTGTTTTTTGGGTTCTGTCGCAGTCCATAATTGTTTTGTTCAGTTGAGACATTTGAATGTCAAAGTGTTCATCATTTGTACGATCGGTAGTCATTCAGCTGTAGTTATCACGATGGTTTACGGTATACTTGAACGTGTTGAGATATACCAGAACGAGTGTTATTCACGAACAGCTCAAATATTCAATGGGAGGCATCCAGACAAAAATGTAAGTCACGTATACATCCGTGATAATTCTCCAAACTGTGGTGGACTGAGTAGAATTGAAAGCTTCAGCAATTATTCTTGTACTTGTTTCTGGATTCTCCTCGAGAGCGTTCAAAACAGCTTTTTCCAATTCTGGGGTCCGCACTGCTCGTGGTCTTCCAATAATATCAGCTGCCCTCTTAAAGCTACCTGTATCTGACAAACGACGGTGGAGACTGGTAAATGTTGGAGCTGAAGGCAGTACTCGATTAGGAAATCGCTTCTGGTAAATACGTCTTGCTTCGCGCGCAACAAAAGCATATCGGCTTAATGAGCATTATTGTTTAATCATACAATTTTTTCAAAATTAGTGTTTCAAAACTTACAGAAACTTCAACAAAACAACAAAACGTTTAACTGTCACATAATATGTAATTACCAAAACTCACTTACTTACTTAAACGTCAAATTCATTTCCTAAGCATTCTTGTGAAAAATGCAGAATAATGGTAATAACACGCATCGATTATCAAATAATCGACTTGAAATTTTCAAGTCCAATTATCTAGAAAACGGTTGCTTATAGCGACTTGTAACAAGGGTAGCTTTTTAACGTAGACATGTTAAAAGAATTGACTTTTTACTGAAAAAAGTACGCTGAAAAAAGTTATGAATCTTCAAAACAGAAAAAGACGTGTAGGTGGCGCCCCCGAAGAGTAAGAGCAGTAATAACATCAGGTTCGAATTCGACCTCTCAAAAAACCTCTCAATATCAATTTTCGTCTAATTAAGGTCAGTAATTCGAAAGTTATTTAAAAAAATTAAAAATAAAATAAAACTTCAACACCATGTATCTTGGAAACGAAACGTTTCCGGACATATATTTATTTCGACAATTCATATTAGAATATTGTGAGGAATCACCTCCTGAAGTTTGTCAAAGTACTTTTGAATCACCCTGTATGTACAAACTCATTCATGGGTGGAGGATGGACACGAAAAAAGTCTTATCGCTGTTCAAAAGTAATTTGGCGACGAGGCTCTACCAAAAACCGCTGAACGCTGTTAGGATGCTGATCGAAAGTCATATTGTTACGTTCATTTTCGACACTAGGACATTCTCCTCTAAAGTAAATGAACTTCACTATATTTATGGGAATCGTCATGGTATGCCTAGGGAAATATTCCTAGATACGCCCCTGGAATCCCAGCCTTCGACTGGAATTTCAGCTCCACGCAACGCTGTTTATTAATAGATGTTGCCAAGTTTCCATAACCATTAACTCTAGACTGCGTGCAGTGTTGGAGAAATATTGTCCCACATTCTATTGTGAGTGTTTGTTATCATTGTTTCGTATTGTCAATTTGCGTATTTTGAATGTTTCACGAGATGAAACACGGATAATGTTCGATAGGAGGTTCAAAATCCTGAGGGAATGTCTGGGGCAGCGACATCGTTAGGCGAACTTATGAACTACTGCTCGTCGTTCATTGGCCAAACTTGACGTCTGTTGAATATCAAAAGGGATTTCATTTCCGCTTGACGGTTGCTTGTAGGGAGAGAAGGTAAAAATGGGGACGTGTACTTGGTATTGAAATACAATTGTGATCATCTGATCACCCGAAAGGGATTTCTTCCGTACCAATCGTGACGAATTCCGGATAATTAGTGGAGCCTGTGAGCTATTTTTGGAATTTATTCGGATTCGAAGCTCTTAGGAGGATCTGCAAATACACGCCATGCTGACGCTTCCGGAAACTCTTTGGGACAAAATCCATCGAATCTAGAGGTGCGTTAAGGGGGCCGAAGATATTCCAGTGTTACGGAACCATCTATTTCAACGACGAGACGCCGTTGATGGTATCGTCCCAAGGGCGGAACCCCTTATTCGGCCAGGGTACATTAATTTTTTCATAAACCTAATAAAATTCTGCGGGATTGATAATTTTCCTTCGTCGTCAATCGATAAAATCGATCGAAACGGCTCGATAGCAACGTGAATTTTATTCATAGCAGGGTTGCCAAAGAACTGTTTCTCATGGAAAAATAAATACTTTTAGGAATTAATTTATGTGTGAATATTTCCACTTTGGGAGTAAAAAATTCTTCATGAAATAAGATATTGAGTTATTCATGATTACTTTCAATCAATTATACGATCATTGTTTGGGGTTTATTTCATATACAAGTCATTTTTATTTAGTGATACAGTAACTAGATTGATTAAGTAAAATGACGAATAATCATAGTTTTGAGAGTTGAATATTTCATAATTTTTTTGATGATCATTCTTATACAGGGTGATTCAATTAATTAAATAAAAAATTGGGAGTTTATATATTATGATATATTTTGTTTTCTAGAATCATATACTGTGGGGATTATTATGGGTGAAATAGAGCTTATTATTTTGGGTTGCTACAAACAATAACTTGGCTCTTGCTTTATTTCTATGTGAAGGGTAATTCTAATACAGAATTTCCTTCCATAGGGTTTTTATTTTATGGGTTTTCTGGTTTTATGGATTCTGTGGATTTCTGGAACTTGTGGTTTTCTGGATTTTATTGTTTTCTGGATTTCTGGTTTTGGACATTGGTCCTGTTTGGATTCTGGAGTAGGTTTTGAAATTGTGTTGGGGGTACCAACTGACCTTTGGGAGTACATGGTGGCCCAGTTAACGGTACACAGGGTGAGCAATCCCGAAGGCTGATAGACAAGAGGTCGAGTTGAGAAATCTACAGGGTATCGCATTAGCCTGGTACGCACCACGGAGCATCACTTATATGGGACACGCAAGTTAAACATTGATTATCGTTGTAATTATACTCTACTCGTTGTTGTGTTCACTCGCGTTGTTGCTTTTGCTATACATATTGAGGTATATCTTATTCCATCTGCTGTATTGCTTATATTTTGGAAGGCATGATAATAGTATATTTAATATTTATTTTTACTGCACCCATTGTTAAGCGGAATTTGGGATGGCCTAAAGCCTATTTGAATTGTCTGAAGGTTGACCAGAGACGCTAAAGAAACGGGTATATTTTATGACAAGTTGAGTGAACCTCTCAATTTCTGTAACCGATCATTAAATTTTACTGTTGCTCTTACCATTGTTTACTTTGTTATTTTGGTCCAGCCACTGGTGTGTGGCTATGTAGATGTGTAATTTGAGCTATCGGTGCTTTTGATTATTAAATGCTTGATATTTAATTACTCTTATCATCTGAGTGACATTTACGTTTTGATTCAAATGTTCACTTTAAATTCTGCTAAAGGTGTACTTACATTGCGAAAGGTATGCTTACGGATACAGACCACAGAGTAGTGTATTTATTTTTATCAATTAATTCCTTAGAGTACTTTGTGTTATTATTTCTTGGTGTTTCAATCCTTTGGTAAATTTAGGTTTGAAACGAACTATTATTGGATATTTTGAGGGGATTAGATTTACCTGACGCCCATTTACAACTTTAATAATTTCAGTGATCACTTAATAAACCTCCCCATCTTCACTGTAGCCTACAAGCTAGTGTGTCGTTGTACGGTTTCATTTTTGGTCCTTCGAGCCGGATATGAACCAGCAACCTCTAACAAACGAAGACGACCCCTCAACGAAACTGGTAATTCCACAGTACCAATACTGTGACATCGATTACCATTTGCTACCGTACAAACTGTAGTTTCACTACGATTGTGCGGCATTCCTAGATGATCGAGATAGAGGTGCCTCAGAAAGAAACTTGGTCAATAAAGTTGAAGTTCTTTTAGATTTTGTGTTAGAACATGCAGTGAACGATGAACGGCCGTATTTGAAGATTGATGTTTTAGGTAAATCGTTACTAGGGTTGTTGGATTCAGGTGCTCCTCGTACTATTCTCGGCAGTAAAGGCCTGGATATTATTCTTGAGTTAGGTATACCGCTGAATCGTAGTGAAACTACAGTTTGTACGGTAGCAAATGGTAATCGATGTCACAGTATTGGTACTGTGGAATTACCAGTTTCGTTGAGACGTCGTCTCCGTTTGTTAGAGGTTATTTATTGTTACTCCGGAATTGTTCCATTTGTTAATTTTGGGGGCAGATTTTTGGAGAATAATGGGGATTGTGCCAGATTTGAGGCACAACGGATGGTATTTTTCGAAGGAGCCGATTGTTGCCAATACTATTGAGCACATCAGTAGTCAGACTAGTTTGACTCCAATGGAAAAGATCAGACTACAGGCGGTAGTTGATCGAAACTTGAGTTTGTTAGGGTAAGAATTGGGCTGTACTACGAGAGCTGAGCATGTTATCGTTACCAACAGTCCACCTATTAAGCAGAGATTTTACAGGGTGAACCCAGTGTTTCAGAAACAGATAGACGAGGAACTTGAAGAGATGCTTCGTTTGGGTGTAATCGAGCCATCCAATAGTCCTTGGTCTTCCCCTATTTTGCTGGTTGAAAAGAAGGATGACACTTTTCGCTTCTGTGTGGACCACCGGAAGTTGAACTCGGTAACCGAGCGTGATAGTTATCCACTTCCTTTAGTGTATGATACGTTGGACAAGTTGCGGGATGCTGAGTATTTGTCTAGCCTCGACGTCAAGTCCGCATATTGGCAAGTCACAGTGGCCGCAGATTCAAAAAAATACACTGCTTTTACCGTCCCAAATCGTGGTCTTTTTCAATTTCGTCGTATGCCTTCCGAACTTCATAATGCTCCTGCTACTTGGCAGTGCCTGATAGACCATGTCCTTGGTCATAATCTTGAACCCCATCTTCTTGTTTATTTGGATGATGTGATAATTGTCAGTCAGACTTTCGAACATCACTTGTCCATTCTTGAGGGAGTGTTCCGTAGGTTGCGAGAAGCCAATATCACAGTCAGTATTGACAAATGTCAATTCTGTCGTCTCGAACTCAAATACCTTGGATACGTGGTTGATCGGAATGGATTATACGTTGATCCAGATGAGGTGAAAGCTATGTAGGGTTGTGGAAACCTTTTCGTGGTATCGTCGTTTTGTCCCTGAGTTCTCATTGATCGTAGCTCCAATCACTGGCTTGCTAAAAAAGAATTCCAAGTTTATCTGGACAGAAGAGTGTGTTGCTTCATTTAGGCGTATCAAGGAATGTCTTGTAGCTGCACCAATATGGAGTTGCCCTGATTACACCAAACCATTTGTGGTTCAAACTGATGCCTCAGGATATAGCATTGCAGCGGTGCCTACGCAATCATATCCTGAAGGAGACAAAGTGATCTCGTATCTCAGTAGATCACTAACGAAGCAAGAACGAAACTTCACCACGACCGAACGGAAGTGTTTAACTGTACTATGGGCTATTGAGAAACTTCGTCCTTATCTGGAAGGCGTAGAATTCACGGTAGTCACAGATCATTTTTCGCTACTTTGGCTCCATAATTTGAAGGATCTGACGGGTCGCTTAGCTCGTTGGGCCGTCCGCCTCCAGCAGTACCATTTTAAGGTTGTACACAGAAAGGGTAAGGATCATGTCGTTCCTGATGCTCTTTCCCGATCGGTACCCATTATTGTTGAGGTGATTGTGGATTCGAATGAATTGCCCGGCTTTAGAAATATTGATGCTGATAAGTGGTAAAAGTCAATGGTAGATAAGGTGAAAAGGTTTCCTTTGGAATTTTCTGACTGACTAGCTTAGCAAATTTTCTTTACTATTTCCCCTTAGAGCAGCTTCTGCGGATGCTGTTATTCGTAAGATAGCGTCAGAGGTTTTCTTGTCGTTTGGTTAGGATTATAATATGTGATAATCGTAGTCCATATAGTGGGTCTAAGTTTAGGAATTTTGCAGCCAAATATCAGTGTCGTATTAAATTTAATGCTTCGTATTTTCTGGTGCCGATTATAGTCAGTATGATAAACCTGTTGTAGGAAATGGATCGCAGACTGGCGTCGTAACGAATGTTTTAGAGAGATGTTTGTGGATGTTCGGAGACGATTAGGGAAAGTTGGTGAGAAGAGTTGTGATCGGTATAATCTTCGTTGTCGTCATGTCGAGTATTTGCCAAACCAACTGGTCTGGAAGAAGAATGATGTCCTCTCGGATGCTTCGAAATTCTTTGCTAGAAGGTTGGCTCCTCGATATGTAGGTCCATTTTATGTTAATAGGAGGGTATCTCCGTGGACATATGAGTTGATAGATGAAAAGGGGAATTAGAAGGGTGTCTGGCATACTAAAGACCTCAAACCTGGTCCTGATGCCAATGATGGAATATAGGTCAAGAAACTGATAACTCCGTGTCATGAGAAATTTACGGGGTGAATTTTTTGAAGTAAGGAGGGGAAATGTAACGTTCATTTTCGACACTAGGACATTCTCCTCTAAAGTAAATGAACTTCACTATATTTATGGGAATCGTCATGGTATGCCTAGGGAAATATTCCTAGATACGCCCCTGGGATCCCAGGCTTCGACTAGAATTTCAGCTTCCCGCAACGCTGTTTATTGATAGATGTTGCCCAGTTTCCATAACCATTAACTCTAGACTGCGTCCAGTTTTGGAGAAATATTGTCCCACATTGTATTGTAAGTGTTTGTTATCATTGTTTCGTATTGTCAATTTGCGTATTTTGAACGTTTCACGAGATGAAACACGGATAATGTTCGATAGGAGGTTCAGAATCCTGAGGGAATGTCTGGGGCAGCGACATCGTTAGGCGAACTTATGAACTACTGCTCGTCGTTCATTGGCCAAACTTGACGTTTGTTGAATATCAAAATTGATTCCATTTCCGCTTGTCGGTTGCTTGTGGGGAGAGAAGGTGAAAATGGGGTCACGCATTTTTTCCATGGTAGAAGCAGCCAGTGCAGTTGCTATGATAACTTGCATCGGACAAGAACGTACGTATGGGCAAATTGAGACATCATAGCAATTGAATTTTAATTTTGAATTCCAGTGCCAGTACGCACCTTTCCCTCCATTACTCTGTCCAATAGAGCCGGCCAGTTTCTCCATTCTTTGGAGGTATGATATTGGTTGGTCTATTCAGATAAACACATGCCTGAAGAGAGAAAAAAATCATTTGACATGCAAATTCATTAATTGAAAAATCATAAAAAAATTAATTATCGACAATTTACAGTTGAAACTTTTTTTTTCCAACATACTCAATTACCTTTAATTGTTGATTTTGTGTTTCTCCGGCAGGTTCCTCTTCTGAAACTCATTACCCTCCTCCTACAGAGTTCTTGGAAAGCCAAGTAGAACAACCGGCACCCCCAGAGCCTGGCACATTTCCAAACGGGGAAGCAGGCAGCTTGGAAACATTAGGTATGATCATTGCTGTGAAAAAATAATCATAGATATCAATTTATTCATTTGAAAATATTACCGAAGAATCAACAGTTGAGTTTTCGTTCTTTCAGAAGCTCCAGGTCCCCGCATTGGAAGTGGATACCTTCCTATTGGCTTTCCAAGTATGTCAATTTTCAGTTTGAAATTATTATATTTTCAACACATTCAATTACATTTGATGCTGATTATTTTTGTTTTTACATCATCCTGGGACTACTGATGAGCTTATCCCTGATCAGCAATCCCCTATAAAGCAATCTCCTGTACAGCAGCCCCCTGATAAGCGATCTCTGTACAACAGCCCCCTGATAAGCAATCCCCTGTACAGCAGACCCCCCAGAGCCCAAAATTATACTTCAGAAGAACGAATGAAAAGTCAATTATAATTATTGGTTACCTTGAGAATGAGTTCATGTGATTGGAATTGGAATTATTTCTGCATGCTCAATTGTTTTGGACACCATTATGCTTCAAAAACACTTTCACTGATATGGAATAATATATATTCTGTAGATACATTTCACTTCGAGAATATTAGACACTGAAGAAAGCATGCTACACATTATTATCGAAAAAAAGCACAGGCAATTCACATGAATGAAACGAATTATTTTATAAATAGGATACTGAAAATGAATTACTAATAGCCGAATGATTTGAGTCGAAGAAACTTGTTGACCTTGATAAAAAAAATAGAGCTCGTGCCATATTGAAACGACCGTTTGGTAGGTAGAGAGGGGGAAAACACGATTTGCTGTGGCAGCTTATGCAACGGCGAATCTTCACCAGTGTCTTGGCATGCAGCGTTTGAAAGGTTAGGTTTGTTTTATTAATGAATAGGTAGTGCAGTTATTTATTCAACTTTGCAATAGTACACTTGTTACCTTGCCAAAATGCCCAGTGTAAGTACTATTCAGTAGCGGCAAGTTATGGCAAATGTTATCAAATTCATGAAAAATCAGGCCAACAATGGGATACAAATACCTTTACAAAATTACAAAGAACGTGCCAAGGTAGCAATGGGTATAACAGAATATTGTTTTAAAAAAAAATTAAAACGGAACAATCAGCTGTGAATTCAGGTAGTATCTCTTCTCTGCCATCTCCGCAGAGAAGAGTAGGAAGAATAAAGTCGAAAAGTAATCGGAAGGGCAGGGTGAAACAATAAGAACGATTATTAATGATAGGGTTTTGATACTGTCGTCCAACATTGCACAACGTAATCAAAGAGTTAGGTTTTGTTGGGAAAAACCAAAAAAGGAAAGTCATGAAGTTAGATAGTAAGGGTAGAATTTTCAAAAAATTTAAAATGTATCGTGAACAAGCAGAAAACATTATTTACACTGATGAGACGTATTTGTACAGTTCTCATATACATTCCAAGACGTGGGATAGGAAAAATCCAAATTCAAATTAAAAAAAAAACCGTATAATAAAGGTGAACGATTAATAATAGTTCATGCAGGAGGAGAAATGTGGTTTGTGAAAGATCGCCTTTTAATTTTCAAATCTGGGAAAAAAGTGGAGACTATCACGATGACACGAACAACGAAAATTTTATGAGGTGGGTAGAAACACAACTAATTCCAAATATTCCCGCGAACAGTGTGCTGGTGGTGGGTAACGCTTCTTACCACAATCCTTTGCTAGAAAAATGTCCAACATACTCTTCAAGGAAGCACGATATGCTAGACTGGCTGAAAGATAAAAATATAGAACATCAGGCTACTTTGACAAAAGCACAATTGTACGAAATTATAAAAAAGCACAAACCTCGTTTTAAGAAATATATATCAGATGAAAAAATGTCATCACACGGTCATTTAGTATTGAAATTCCCACCCTATCACCCAGAACTGAATACGATAGAGAAAATTTGGGCTTTGATGAAATATTGGGTGGGGACTGTAACTTTTGTAACACTGTTGAGGAATGGATAAAGGCTATGCGAACATGTGAGAAAATATGAGATGGAATTAATGGAGAAAGAACATATGTTGGACTCTGCTCACGATCGTTTCATTATCACAGTAAATGCGGGTAGTTTTGATGAGTCCGACAAATCGCAGTCTCACATGAGACAGCAGTCAGTGCAGACGTGCAGTGAGTGATAACGGTCTGTAAGAGTGTGAGTAATCAGTGATAAGTGATGTCGATTAAATGTGAGAATACCATAGTGTTGGACTTTAAAAATGTTCGGAAAAAACCCACGAATTTATCGCTACACCGGTGGATTCGGGAAAAATTCAAATTTAATGTAGATCAAATAGGTGGAATACAGTATGATCACATCCGCTACAAAGTCTATATAAAGTTGATAACGGATTTAATGGTGAAATCGTCAGTCCAAAAATTCGAAGATGGTACCATCCCTTTTGTGGATGAGAATGATGTAGAACACGTGGTATACATAGCCGAAGGAAGTTGACGATGTTATGGTTCGAGTATTCGATTTTCCGTTAGACATGGAAAATGGGATTCTAAAACAGAAATTGTCGCAATATGGAATTGTAAGAAGTATCAGAAACGAACTTTACCGAGGGGAAGAACTTTTCGAAGTTGAAACTGGAATTATAACGGCGTGGATAACGATGGCAAAAAAAATCCAGTCATATATCTCCATTGGAGAATTCATGTCATTGGTGACTTATCGTGATCGAGTAAGGACTTGTATGGTTTGTGATGAAGCTGGACATGAAGGGAGGGAATGCCCGGAGCGACCAATGGATAAATTACAGTAAATAAGGAGACCAAATGCACCATATAGAGAACCAGAACAAAGTGAAAAACAAATGGAAGGAAAGAAAAAAAACGAAATAGAACCAGAGGTGAAGCCAATCGAACAAACATAATTTACAGATATCCCAAGAAATAAAAATGCAGAAGGAGAATTTGAGGAAATAAAAAGTTCAGGAAGTGAAATAGGATCGGATCAAGAATAGAATGTGGAAAAAATGGAAGAGGACATAATAGAAGCGACACAGTTTGAAGAGAAGGTTACAAGAAAATCTGAAAAGAGGAGAGAAAAATAAAGTTCGAGTTCGGAAGGAGGAAAAAAGTTACCAAAAATCGAAATTAAGTTAACTCCTGAGTGCGTAATCATGAAACCTGGGTTTGGAAACTAGGGGGTCTGAAGTCTAGAAGTGGTTTTCGTTTGTTTTGACTATCTATTAAGTCACAATCTCTCACCAATCATATCATCAATGTCTATGTTATGAACAATATTTTTTCTATTCAATATGTTAGGTTTCTTCCTTAAACGACAGACGAACGAAAGACACATTGCCAGACATTTACTTTCCAATTTACAAGTGACATCATGTTTCAATAGTGACCGCCCTAAGCGTACGTCATGTTTTTTAAGCAACAGCCGTGATTTTTATGACATCCCCCATTCGTATATGCAACCCCACACACGTATCGATTCAGCGGCACTCTTTTCAATTTTACCAAGTAAATCCACGTAAATGCCGCGCCACATGCCATAGAGTCCGTACCACAGAATGTCCACAGCGACATTTTCGCCACGGCAGGGGTTCGATCGTAGTTCCGAACACCATGAAAATTCGTGGTGGAAGAGTGACCGTGGTCTGGCCAGGCAGCGACGATCGCCGAGCGGTCATCTTTTTTCCAACGGCCAGCCATGGTATTTTTCCAATGTCGGTAGTATTGAGATTTCTTCATTCCGCAACCAGAACCAGTCCTAATCCATAACCGGACAACTAACAGTGATTCTTCAATGGATGAGATTTCTGAAATCCATCCTGTTCACCAACCGGTTACAGAAATTTCAATTTAATATGTGTAATCCTGAAATTTTCATGGGTAGTTGTTTGTGATAATGGAATTTACCTAGAAATTTTTAATTTTACAAATTGGAAATTGGTTTTTGGGTTAAAAATTGGAATTTTGGTTTTTAATTTTCCAAATTTCCATTTTCCATTCAATAATGAATGAGCGAAATACATAGAAAATATTAAATTCCCCAGAAATTTCCAACCACAGTATAGTGTGGTATACAGACAGGCCTTGAACTCTATAACCAAAAGAATACTGGTCAATTACAGATGAATGCCCTGTTCAAAGTAATTTCAAAGAAGAAATGTAATATCTGCTCGCTATTGTCAGAGATAAAATATATCATTAGATACAATGTAGAGGTACAATGTAGAGATATGATGAATGGCGAATAATATGCTAAGAACCAGAATATCAATGCATAGGTGCTCGACTATTATGGAGATGTAATATGTCTTGAAAACATCCAAATGCATTTGAGAATATGCAGGTGGAAAATACAAATCTATCATACAATGTTGCAAGTGAATATACGGAAAATTACTCCTCTACGAAAGGTAGAGAAAATAATTAAATGCAAAGACCTCTATGTCTGAGAGGGTATCGGTAAGGAATATAAATACTGGAACTGAGGATGTTGTAAGTCAGTTAATTCAGTATTTGAAAATAACAACATGTCACAATATATTCAAAGTATTTACCAGGTTCAAGTGGTTATTCAACCAGGCCACGGCTACTACCAACTCCAGGGCGCATGGAAGCGCCGCCAACACCAAAGGAGAGAAGCCCCAGTATAAAGTTCCAAAACCACCTAACCAGGATACAAAATGGGGAATGGGAACCTGCAAGACCACCATCCTGGGACTCAGATTGCATATTCATGGGGAACGAGGACCTCGAGTCTGTAGCAGGGTCCATTCGAGAAGAAGTTGACCCAAAGCTCCTGCCAGAAGAGGGAATCCTAGAAGAGTTACGGGAGTGGAACCCGGGCCACATCATCAAGAATGGGGGCATAGGACAGGAGCAGAGAACTAATGAAAGCTACATGAAAGAAGCTGAAGAGTTCAAGGAAAGGAGTAAAAACTTTGTACAAGAAGAAAAAAAATTGTATTGAGAAAAAAAAATGTAATAAAAAAAATGATGAAATTATTAAAAATCAAAGATCATAGATCATTCCATAGGGGTAGCTTCCACAATTAGTAATATACAGGGTGTAACATAAGTACGTTAAAATATTCAAGTGACGTATTCCTGAGACAATTTTAAGGAAAATGTCTATATAAACTTGTGTCTGAAAATGCTTCGTTTCGGAGATACAGGGTGTTGAAATTGAATTTTTTGTCCGCTTTTTAAAAATAACTTTCGCAAAAAATAAGTTATTTGCACGAAATTTGGTACCCGGGGTTTTTTTGACGTGGGAAATCATAATTTTGTATTAATTTTCATGTAACATCTAGAGGGCGCTGCGTACGCTGTCATTATTCATTTCAAATTGCCCTAACATTTTTGACAGTGAACTTTTGGTACTTTTCATGAGAGAACCTTATTCCCACACCTTTTCCAAATAAAAAAGGTACACTTCCTTAACAACGCTGGAGGTGATCGTTTTCGAGATATTTACAATTTTCTATATCGAAGCATGTTACTTAGCTCCTAGGGCGCTAAGTGAAGTTGCTGAGAACATTACAAGAACTAAGTATGTGGTAGGTCTCGTCAAAATAAACTACTTTTTTCCCCATGAAATGTTCATCGAAAAATGAAATGTTTATCGAAAAATGATTTTTTTTTCGAGATACAGATTTTTGAAATTTTTCAAAACATGGTTGGTTTTTGTTATAAGTTTTTTGCAATTCCAGTTATTTTCATCAAACTTTATACGCAGTATATCCGGACAGACTTCTTCCAATTTGAGCATTATCAAACTGCTTGATCAGTATAGACAAATTTGATTTTAATAATTTTTGTCACTCTCCGCTTGCTAATTGAGTTAATTGAATCGAGTAGGCTGTGAACGTTCGTTTATAAAAATAGAAGTTCGCTGTCACATTTTTAACTATTCATTGACAAATTCACAGTTCGGAGTTTGTAAAGTGATTTTTTGGTACCATGCTCGACTTCACGAATGCGGAAATGGCTGGAACAGCGATTATATATTGTCTGTATGGGGTCGGCTTTAGAATAGCCCCATGGTAAATCCTGCCTGTCGTAAGAGGCGACTAAAAGGATAACCGTAGGTGGAAGATGGTCTCATCGCCCGGTGAAATACCACCATATCGACTTTGTGTGCTGTGAAATGGATCATTCCATGTTTCAGTGTTCGGTCGATACTTTCCGGTCTCCCTCTTTCCTTTTCCCCAATTCCTCCTTCATTTTCAGGTGCATCCTAATAGTAATAATGATGGAGTCTCCTAGAGTAAAACACTCCGGAAGCAAAATACCTCTCCATTCGGATTTCCGGGCGAGAGGTACTCGAGGGGACTCAACATTAAAGATTAATTTTTGCAACATCCGCGGACTCAACAAGAACATCAATGACGTCCACCATCACCTACAGACGAAAAAACCGGATATTCTGGCTCTAACAGAAACACAAGTAAACTCGTCCACCAACAAGGTCCATATGCTTTGTCCTGGTTACGAACTCTATTCTCGATTCAGGTTCAAAGGTGGAGTCTGCCTTTACGCTAAGGCTAACCTTTCATGCCAGCGTGAAGAGAGTTTGGAACCGAAAGACTTTGATGTGATGTGGTTCAAGCTATCTGATACCAAACTGACTAAGTTCCTCTGTTGCCTTTACCTTTCACCTAATGAACCTTCATATAACGACCTCTTTGAGTTTTTATCACTCAAACTGGACTACATTCAGGAGAACCATCCAACAGCTGAAACCATAATCATGGGAGACTTTAATGTACATAACGCTGCCTGGCTCAAATTCTCTAACAAAACAGATGATGCGGGTCGTCAAGCCGAGGCCTTCGCCATCACTCATGGTCTAGAACAACTGGTCGAGCTACCAACCCGCATCCCTGATGTCAACAACCAGTCTGCCAATACACTGGATCTTTTCCTCACCACCAATCCTGACCCGTATAGAATAGAAGTTTGTGCCCCACTTGGAAACTCTGATCACACCCTCATCTCCACAACATGCTCTTTCCATTTACCATCGAGCTGCACAATACCACCCCGTCTCATGTGGCATTACAAATCGGGCGACTGGGAAGGTCTTCGTATGTTTTTCTCAGCGTTTCCATGGAAGAGAGTTTGTTTCTCTTCAGTAGATCCAACACGATGTGCTGAGACAATTTCTGAAATCATCATGTTGGGGATGCAAACCTACATACCGAATACCGAAAGAAGAACATCATCCGATAAGACCTGGTTTAACAGAAACTGCTCTAGAGCTGTGGCTTCCAAACAGGCAGCATACCATCGATGGCTAAAAAATCCGGGCCCTGAGACCAGAGCAGCATATGTCGAGGCTAGAGGCATATGCAAAGAGACAATAGAATGCTCAAAAGATGCCCACAATGCCAAAATAAGATCAAAACTTGCTGAATGTCCTAACGGATCCCGTTCATTTTGGTCTTTCGCCAAAGCTGTGGGAAGAAACTTCACTTCCAGCTCATTTCCTCCTCTAACCAAAGAAGATGGAACACTAGCAACGACTGCCCAGGAAAAAGCCAATATCTTTGCGCACCTATTTGCTGGAAATTCCACTCTGGATTCATCGGGAAAACAACCCCGAACATTACACCTATTGACAGTCACATGCCCGAGATCACCTTTCGCCAACGTACTATCAGAAAGATTTTGCTGGGTCTCAACACCAACAAAGCCTGTGGATCTGACGGAATCCCGCCGATTGTTCTCAAGAAATGTGCCCCGAACTAACACCTGTTCTTTGCAAGTTGTTCAACCACTCTTACAATTTGGGGTATTTCCGTCCAATTGGAAAAAGCCATCAACATCGAGCTCATGAAATATCTGGAAGACTCAGGAATTGCCCCCAAAAAAAGGCCCTACCTAGCAACTACAGACCTATCGCACTGCTATCTATTATTTCAAAGGTCATGGAAAAAGCCATCAACATCGAGCTCATGAAATATCTGGAAGACTCAGGAATTGTCAACGATAGGCAATATGGCTTCCGCCATCAGAGATCAACTGGTGACCTGCTCGCTTACGTCTCACATATATGGCAGCTATCTATTGAAAAGTATGGAGAAACTTTAGCTGTGGCATTAGATATCTCCAAGGCGTTCGATCGAGTTTGGCACCAGGGACTCCTCGCCAAGCTTCCGTCTTATGGCTTGCCCCCTCAGCTGTGTTCTCTGCTTGCTAGTTTTCTCTCAAACAGGTCTCTTCATGTAGTGGTCGATGGAGTTTCATCTGACACTCTACTCATAAATGCTGGTGTTCCGCAAGGATCCATTCTCAACGACCTGTTGAAAGCAACTTCATGTCCAGTACACAGCTTTGCCGATGATAGTACCCTCCATACCGCTTTCTCTTCCAGGGCCCCTATATCAGCCCGTGAAACCAGAAATGAACGAGGAAGAAATGTTAATAATATAAATATGGACTTAGCAACAATTCTCGAGTGGGGATCTAATAACTTGGTAGAATTCAATGCAAACAAAACACAAGCATGTCTTTTCTCTAGAAAAGTCGATCTCACTGTGCCTAACATAACTTTGTCAGGAGTAACCATACCACTGAAGTCATCCATATCGATGCTTGTTATTACTATCAGCAATAACCTTTCCTGGGAAAATCACGTGAGGTCCATTGCCAAAGTGCAGCCCAAACACTTGGTTTTTTGTGTCGTGCCAAGAGCTATTTCACCCCCACCCAGCTGCTTATGATCTATAAGGCACAGATCCGACCTGTCCTGGAATACTGTTCCCATATTTGGAGCGCGGCACCTAAACATATCCTGAGGCTATTGGATTCTGTCCAAAAAAGGGCAATTCGTCTCGTCGGTGATGCCTCGCTTACAAACTTGCTCACTTGTCTGGAACACCGTAGAAAAGTTGGCGATTTGTCTCTATTTTATAGATATTTTCATGGGCGATGCTCTTCTGAAATATCAACAATCGTTCCTGCTTTGGCAGTCTCTTCGAGACTAACCCGTCAAGTTCAGTCATCACACCCCTTCGTGGTCACTTTGGAGACCTGCAGAACATCACTTTCCAAAGACTCGTTCATCCAACGAACAGCGAGGCTTTGGAACTCATTGCCTAGGGAGGTGTTCCCCGAGGCATACAACCTTCAGAAATTTAAGAAGAACACCAACTCCTACCTTCTTTCCCTTGGTTCCCACGATGTTCTCTGAACATTACAGGATATCTCTTTTCGTGGGAACCAGAACATAAAAAAAAAATGGTTTTTGCATACGGCTTGGCTGACGGAAATTCAACCGAGGCCAGACGCATCTATCAAGAAAGGTATCCCCAACGCGTCACCCCTTGTGCAGCGACATTTGCGAATCTTTTCTGGCGACTTTTCGAATCTGGAAGCTTTGAAAGAAATTCTGCAGGAGGACGGCCACGGACTACAAGAACTGTGGAATTGGAGGAGGCGGTTCTCGAAGAAATTAGTGAACATCCTGAGACAAGTACAAGAAAAATTAGTCAATCTTCAAATGTGAGTCACATGACCGTTTACAGAATTTTAAAGGAACAGCGATTATATCCTTTTGATATTCAGCGTGTCCAGGCACTTACACTACGTGATTTTCAACCACGTATCGAATTTGCTCAATGGCTTCAAAGAAAAGTCGAACAACATCCCCAAATTTTATCCAAAATCCTCCTCACAGATGAGGCTAATTTTTCAAGAAATGGTATCATGAACTTCCATAACAACCACATCTGGGCGGAAGATAACCCACATGCGATAACGCAAACTCATTTCCAAGACAGATTCTCTCTTAATGTATGGGTAGGCATAATTGGGGATCATTCAATTCGACCCTATTTTCTCCCCTTACGTTTGAATGGAGATGCTTACCAGAATTTTCTGGAACACGAGCTTCCCCAGCTTATGGAAGATGTTCCCATTGGTTTCCGAAATCACTCTTGGTTTATGCACGATGGAGCCCCTGCTCATTTTAGTCTGATAGCAAAACATTTCTTAGACGTAGCATATCCCCAACGATGGATAGGAAGAGGGGGCACCCAGCATTGGCCCCCGGGATCACCGGACCTCAATCCTTTCGATATTTTTTTGGGGACACCTAAAATCACTGGTTGATGCTAGCCTCATTGAAAACGAGGAAATGTTAAGGAATCGCATCATAGCTTGCTGCGAAACGATAAGAAACACTCCCGGCATTTTTCAACGGGTGCGGAATTCTTTGATGAGGAGAGCAGAAGCTTGTATTACTGTTGGGGGTCGTCACTTTGAACAGTTGTTGTAATAGTTGTTTCGTTCAATTTTTATATGTTTAATTGCCTAGTAAATAACATAGTATTCTCCGAATGGTTTTTTACAAACTCCGAAATGTAGCACTTTCTAATTGAATAATTAAACCTGACAATTTTTTTCAATTTGGATTGATTAGGCAGTTTGATAATGCTCAGTTTGAAAGAAGTCTGTGTTCAAAGTTTGATGAAAATAACTGCAGTTGCAAATAACTTATGACAAAAACCAACCATGTTTTGAAAAATTTCAACAATCTGTATCTTGAAAACAAATCATTTTTCGATAAACATTTCATGGGAAAAAAGTAGTTTATTTTGACGAGACCTACCACATACTTAGATTTTGTAATGTTCTCAGCAACTTCACTCAGCGCCCTAGGAGCTAAGTAACATGCATCGATATAGATAATTGTAAATATCTCGAAAACGATCACCTCCAGCGTTGTTGAGGAAGTGTACCTTTTTTACTTGGAAAAGGTGTGGGAATAAGGTTTTTCCATGAAAAGTACCAAAAGTTCACTGTCAAAAATGTTAGGACAATTTGAAATAAATAATGACAGCGTACGCAGCGCCCTCTATATGTTACATGAAAATCAATACAAAATTATGATTTCCCACGTCAAAAAACCCCGGGTACCAAATTTCGTGCAA
Source organism: Gonioctena quinquepunctata (assembly GCA_018342105.1). Lineage (NCBI taxonomy): Eukaryota > Metazoa > Arthropoda > Insecta > Coleoptera > Chrysomelidae > Gonioctena > Gonioctena quinquepunctata. The sequence goes on from JAFIRS010004544.1 coordinate 44,314, forward strand.
ATATCAACACCCTGTATCTCCGAAACGAAGCATTTTCGGACACAAGTTTATAGACTTTTTTTCTTAAAATTGTCTCAGGAATACGTCACATGAATATTTTAATGTACTTATGTTACACCCTGATTCCAGTCATCTTAATATTTACGAAAAACAGCAAATAATAAATCTATATAAATCATCTTGAGTTTCAATAAAAAAATCTTTCTCATTTCAGTATAATATATACTGAAGTTAGAGCGAACACCCTGTATAAATCATAAGCATATAACTCGTTCGATATGAAAGTAAGTGAATGTGAGTTCTAGTTAAAATGGGAAAAAAAGTTCTTTGGGGTGGAAACACTCTGTATTAGAAAAGTACACCTTGTAGAAATCATAACTCTTTCGATATGAAAGTAAGTGAATGTGAGTTTTAGTTGGAATGTGCAAGTTCCTGGTGATAAATCAAAAGTTCTTTGAGGTGGAAACACTCTGTATTAGAAAGGTCTAGCTGTGTGTCTTGTTGAGAACAGATAATAAAGTGTATATGCGAATTCTAAAATGGAAAATGTTTGAGATCTGAATATTGAAAAGTGAAAAATAAACCATAGCCGTGACTTTTTCTGTAAGAGATCGTCTCTATAAAGTGAATAATTGCGAAGTCTTCGTATTTACGAATGGAAATAGTATTTCATACATCTCTATATTCGTGAAACAAAAAAAAAACAGGTCTCAGTTATGAAAATATAAATAAAAAACTTCGAACATACAGTATATTGTTTGTATGTAGTCGCTATGAAGATAGGCCGTTCAAATCAACGAACCAATGTCAAAGTATAGTTAAACGACTTACCTTCAGAACCTCATAAAATAGTATTCTTCCAAACTTAATATTCGGAATCATTTCCACGTGTACAAAAAACATTCTCACGCATTTGATGGTAAAGATCATGTATGTATGTAACAATATATCGAAGCACTTCACAATTTACATACCTAATACGATTCATTTGATATAAGGTCACCCGCAAGTCAACTAATAACAAGCCACAGACAACATACCAGACAAGTACATTCCAAAAATGTTGCTGACCTTGGTGGCTAACACGCACCAAACTCGAAGATTATTATAGATATTCCATACCTATCACGACCTCGTGTGCTGAATGCTAGAAGCTCGCCTGAATGCGAGAAGCGCGCTACAGAGCGTGACTGAGTAAAGTCTAAAGATGACAGACTCAGTAGACAGAGGGAGCTAGAGGTATGTATATTGATATTTTGACACATACAGAGAAACTAATACGTGGAGGATACCTGGTCATCTTAGACAGCCTATAGTTCCTGATGAAGTAGATTTCTTACTGAGACATCGGAATAAACGGATACTTCATTGTAGTAGGCATGCAAAGTTAAGGGATTCCACAAATCAACAGAATCTATCTATAGTACGTGTCAATCCCCTTGGCATTGTTTTTCAAACTACTTCAAAAAAGACTTATTAAAAAACACGAATACTAACTTATGGAGAAGATTTTAAAACCAGCATACCCAATGCTGTTGATGCTTATTTGCTCCAGAAAACAAACTTCCTAAATACAACAAACTTCTACCACGATAGCGAATGGAAAAAAGCAATCACGGATACCTTATTGAGTAATCCGGTATTGTACGAATCGTATGTATCTGAAAGATTCAGTGAGTATGTTAGCTCAAGCCATCCTTCACGAACACCCTCAAACAATTTCGACACATCAAAAGTTCCGAAGGATCCTTGTCAGTTACGGACAAACATCCTGGAGGAGAGTTCAAGACCAAATACAATACAGATAGACGCTCAAGATCAAGATACTCAAAATTAAAGAAAAAGACACAATTCCCGGTAGCACTGCTTTGGAAGATATTATTTATATGAGCTATATCTGCCAAAATATTCAATTTTATATCATAAGGACTCTGAATAGGACAAAACAGCTGATGTTGCAAAAAAACTCCACAGTGAGAGCAGTTATACATTTGGAGCTTAGAACATTTCAAATACAGCCTGACTGAACTCAAGATACTGTGTGTTGGATATTTATATTGTTCTCTATGTTGCGTTGGGCAGGGCCTATGGATGAACAATCATTTTCATATCGACCGCAAGCGGAAACAACTTCTTGTAGCACCGGATACTGTTTCCTGTTGATTGGTTTGAATTAGAATGAGCACATGATGTCGTTTTTCCATTTGAGTTCATCACCAGCAGCACACTTCCTCTTCTTATCACATGTAACACTCTGAACAAATTAACAAGTTTCCTGCACTACACTGACTCGAATTAGAATTATCACCGGATGCCGTTTCCTGTTTGAGTTATCACCAGCAGCACACTTCCTTTCTTATCACATCTAACACTCTGAACAAGTTTCCTGCTCACCGTTCCCTGTTGACTTCACGAGTTAGAATATCACCGGACACCATTTTCCGTTTGCGTTTATCACCAACAGCACACTTTCCTTATCACATCTAACACTCTGGAACAAATTATCGATTTTCTGCACGGGTAGCTGAAAAGAGTTTATTCTCCATTCAACCAGTGAGTAAAAGTTGTTCCAGCATTACAAGTGAAGGTTATTCTAATCGCCGGTGAATGTTAAGAGATATTTGAGGGAAAAGTTACGTCTCATGTGTGTCTTAAAAATATTCTAATGTTATTTTTTATAGTGATTGGATGAATTTCAACCCTGGAGAGGGCCCAGAGGTGGAAGTGAAGAGGGTTAAGTTGGAGGATTTACCCGATATTCTGTAACTCATTTTTTCTTGAAAGTTCCACACCTCACGTATCATTTTACAGATGCTGTGAAACACTCGTCACTTCACCACCTACCCTCTTACCATTAATGGACGAGAATAATTGCCCCGATATTCTGTAAGTAATTTTTTATCCCGAAAGTTCCATACTTACGTACACTTTTACAGATGCTGTGAAACACTTGTCACCAGATCACCTATCCTCTTCCATCAGTGGAGGAGAATAATTATCCTGAGCTTCTGTGAGTCATTTTTTATCTCGAAAGTTCCATACGTATACTTCTACAGATGCTATGAAACACTCACTACCACCTAACATGCATCAACGTCTCCCGGACCACCCACCCTCTTGCCGATCAACACACCATTCTCAACGATTATGTGTGAATACTGTACAATGTTTTTATGTTTTTGTGATTGGAGTGTTGAGTGGCATAAAACTCACCGTTAATTCAATGAAAGTAATAAAAAATCAAGTGTGTTTCATTGAGATTGGTAACGTTGAGTTCTGACCTCGATATTTGACCTTGAGTTTTGTTTGATGTTGGGATTGTTTCGACGATGACTTTGAGATTCGACCCTGAGATTTGACCTTGAGATTTGTCAATGGGATTGTTTCGACGACGATGACCATCTTGAGATTTGACATTTTTGTTTGACCTCGACTAAAATTGTGGTGTAGGCATACATATTCTGTGAGCTCATTACCTTCATGAATCCTTGCACTCTCCAAGCGAGGGGGGTGTTCATCCTCTGAGAGAGCTAAGAGTGAACTTCGAGTATTGATGAGTGTGTGTTGAAGATCGGAAGAATCCCCTCTCACAATTCATACAGATTGCGCATCGCATCGGGCTTGTTGTAGGGTGGGGATATTTGCCATGAAAATGCTTCAGTGAAGAGAATTTCGACTCAGTGTCTCCTCCAGTGAGCTATTGAAAACAAGTTGATGAATTGTATTCATGTGATTGTGGTAAAAATTTCACTCGTAGTGACAATCTACGTCGGCATCAACGGGAAACTTGCCAGAGAGGCCCTTCAGTGAAACGAGTTAAATTGGACAATGGTGATGACTCATCATCATCTGTGCCACTCTATTGTTGTAATGTGATAATCCCATATGGTCAAGTCAACTCTCACAATAGAACACTCGCACACAGGACGAATTCATACGTTCACTTGGGCGGTGGTGTACACCTCATTAGAAATGCATTGAAATGTCCCATTTCTAGCTTCGGAGTATCTAGTGAGAATATGTATACTGAGTATATGCTTTTTTTCAATGATGTCAAACATAAAGTACTCGAGCTATTAAAAAAAAAACATCAAACTGCACAACTCCATCGAAGTCAACATGGAAGTGTTTGGAAGTTATGTAATTCAAACGCAGGAACTGACAGACATCAAATCTTTCAATTCTCCCAATCGTATAGCGGGAAACGTAGGTGGAATAATTGTCATTATCCCAGTTCTCCTCTGCATCAATATCATTCCTCCCCTCCAAATCCTCATTTTGGGAAGTATTCATGTCTGATCGGTGAATTCAATATTCCATAAATATCCCAAATAAATCATTTTGTCACTAAACTTGGTCTTGTTTGTACACAAAAATTGCGAACACTGATGGTTATGAATGGTCTATACAACTTATTTCCACTTCTATAACGAATTCTACTTTTTCTACACGCAACACACTTGATCTTTTCAACTATATCTGCGTTCATACTACCAGAAATATTTGTGTGCTGTATATATTTGAAAGTACTTCCCCACTCTATCAGAATAACTGGAGGTGGGATGACCCACTTTATAAATAAAACAAGAAAATATTTACAGTACTAGATATGTTATCACATGCTTCATTCAACTACAAATATAAAAGTTAACGGGGTGATTCTATAACTAGGTTAACCTCAACTATTAACCTTTCACAATGAGAATTGTTTACATTTCAACACTTTAATTATCGAAAAATATTGAATGTGTTACTTTGTAGCAATAGATCCCCTCTTCTATCAATAAGGTTTTCAACATTCTGCTATATATATATATATATATATACTCGAATATTTCACAATATATTCAATTTCAATTGAAACATTACTCAATATGGAAGATAATGGTGATGATAGTTGTGTCTTCTGATCACATCGATTTTGATTGTGCCGAATTGGATACGAAACTAGAGATAGAAAGTACTTTTGGAACTGATGAGTTCTTAACGAATTTTTATTGGAGAGTGTTTGATTTCCGAAAGGTTTCCCGAGATCCACTTATGAAGTTCTGCAATATCTGTTTTTTCGATGTGGTAGTTGATATCGAAAACAGTGTGAAGAGCATCCACCAATCACGACATTACTCTGGATCCTTCGATAGTGTGAAAGACTCATGTTACGATATGTTCTTGAAGGACCTACTCAGCTTAACATTATGTAGATTTTGTTTACTTTGTAATTAATAATAAAATTCTTTTTACAAGTTTATTATCACTCATCCCCTCTCAAACCAGATGAATCCAAGTAATGTTTGGAAACAGAAAGATATTTAGGGGTAATATCTCTTAATGCAATATAATTTTTTAAATGTAATTTTCCATAAAAATATGATTGATGAAAGTGCATTTGTTCTAACTTTTCATAAGTTCTAATATTTGTTATTCCACACGAATAAATATTTACCTTTCTGCGCAGACGCAATAAGTCCCCATCACTATTTGTACATGTAATATTATTATTACAACTCTGTATTCAAACGTTCATTTTGAATCAACTAAAACCTTTCATATTCTACATATACATTGACATTGCGCATTTTATCTTCAGAAAACCTTTCAAATGCACTGAAAGTTCAAATAGTTTCAACAATCAGCATCACTATATAAACATTCACTATATTTCCATTTTGAAACATAGATAATAGATGGCGTCGCAACTGAGGTTCCAGTTCGGTCAGGCCATTTTATGGTCAGACTCACTAGGAGCGCCCTCTATCATAATGGCTGAACCAAATTTCTTCCTTCAAAAACCACTTCAGTACACATTTGTATAGTTTCGAGTCTATTGTTCAGATGTCTCTTGTACAATGTGTATAGTGTCCTAATATTTACTGGTAACACAAGTGAAATTCTGTTGAATTTGGGTGATTTCGTTGGGGTGATTTTGGTTTTACGGATTGCTATGACACTAATCCCCGTATATTGACGGGTATTGATTATTATTTGATTTCGTCTTAGCCCTCTAGCACACAATAACTCTGCATTTGCCGTACGGGTGAATTTGGTTCAAAATGGCCACTTCGCAGTGTTTTGAATATTTTCTGAACGTAAACGGAGTGCAGTTCCGTGTATTTATATATTAAATTTTTAGATTATTTTTCTTTGGCGAGTGACAAATTTCACGAATACTCTGCATATTGATCTGTATTGATTTTTTTTCGTTCTGATTCATTATTTGGGAAACAAAATTATTTTTTCAGTATTAAATCAGGACTATTTTACATGTTCACTAGGGAATGACAGAAAATACTTTTGAGTTTTTCGATTCAACCCTTCCTATATTTCAATTTTTACTAGTGAAGAAACATCTATAGATTATTAATTCACACCAACTTTTAGGGTGTTTATTAATTATAACACTCTTGATATTTCGTATGTTGTTTATTAGTGAATTCACTTGAACAGTTCTCATTGATAATTTCAAATCAAATACTCTGAGACGTACACTTTTATTGCAAAAGAATGAAAAATAATTTTCAGTTTGTCTCTTGGAATATTTTTACTGAAATTCCAAGATAAAATATTTAGAACATTTGAAGTAATTTCCACATGTTCACTCGTATCATTTTTACTCATATTGGGTTGTGAAAAAATAATACACGTTTGAGTTAAGAAACTTTGTATTGGAAAATAAAAAATGCAATGATGATAAAAAAATTATTATATCCTGAAAACAATTTACAAATACATATAATCACTATACTACTTATTCTACAACAAATAAACCAAAAGTACTCATACAAACACTTTTCTCAAGTCAATTTTCAGAATCTTCCAAATTAATATCCAAAAGTTCATATCTACTAAATTTGGTTATACAATTATCAATAGATTTTAGAGATTTTTCAATTATTGTTAATTTTTGTTGGATTTTCTTTGTTTTTTTTCGCTTTGCGGTTTCCTTTTTCTTTTATAAAGTTCTCACTAATGTTAATAAATCGTCTCACTTCATTCATATGATTTTTTATACTTTGTTCTTCTTTTTCCAAATTTTCCTGGTAATTCATGGATATGTTGGACTCTTCCTCTACAATCGGTGTTGAAATGGTCTCAGGTACTTCCGCAACTTCCGAAAAATTGTCTTCCATCTCATCAGAAATATCCTCAAATTTTGATGTGTTTTCTTTCTAGTCACTTGAACATCCGGAAACACCAACATTCACAGGAATACTGTCACTTTCCGGAACACTGTCTCTTTTCGGAACACCATCATTTTCCGTCGCACTGGAGGTCCCCGGCACAATTTTCTGGTAATATGAAGGGAATGTCCCTACATATTATATAGACTCGTCACTCATTGCCGGATGAAGAGATTCGTCATCCCCTCGTTTTCGCATATGTGAGATCAGCTTTAGGGATCTGGGTGTTGAGATTTTGGTATAAAATAATGACGATTTGCATTTACACTTCGAATATTCCATTGGACAATTTTCATATATTTAGAGTCCATGCGGTCCCTGGAATTAATAAAACTCTGATGTTTCAAATACATTGTCCTTGTTTGGTATTTCATAATTGGTTTTGAGCATGTCTACTAGTCTTTTTATGGTCCTCTTGGGTGAATTTTCTATGTTTTACCGTCTTTTTTTCTTCTTCCTCTATAATTACCATTTTTTCTCCATAATTTTTATCTGTACTGACATTTAATTTGATTGGAGTCTTTTTTATTGCTCCAAGTAGAGAAGTAAAGTTCATAGGAAGTAATTTTGGCATTTGGCCCGCCTTGACTAAGGCATCATATCTATTATGGATCACAATGTCTTGGAAAAATAATTAAAAAATTTAGCGCTTTACCGTTACCCAAAAAAAAAAAATATTTAAAATTGTATATGCCACACTATCGGGTTTTTAGGGTATTTTGGTGAAAAATGATCCATTCTGGGGGATAGATAGATTGAATTTCGGGTAATTAGTTAGGCGACTTGAGTGAACGCATCGCATTTATTTTGGAGATGAATAAATTATATCAATTATGAAAAAATGTTCAGTATACATAATTCTGGTTTTTGAGAAATTTTGTGGGACCCTTACATCATATTTATAAATCTGGTAGTCTTCAATAGACAATAAACAAGCGAAATAATATTATTTCGATGGTCAATAAGCATTCGAAATAATTTGACAGTGCACAATGAGCAATGAACATTCGAAAAATGATTTGGCAGTCTCCAATGGACAATAAGCATTCAAAATAATAATAATATTCCAATGGACAATGGGCATTTGAAAAATGGAGAAATGGGCATTAAAAATCGGAATAAATATATGATTTTTAGCAATTTATTTATCATATGGATCACACTCATTATTCATTTTGCGTATACATTATAAGAGTTGTAATTGTTTTACTTCCCCAAAAATAAACCATTGTTCAATAGCAGCTGTATTGTTTTCTGCAATGTGTATGTATGATAGGAGTGGCGATTTTTTAAATAATGAAAGGTCAACATTCGGACGTATGCAATTAAAAGCTTTGTTGTATGTTCAAATAATAAATATATTGCATCAGAATCATAATAAGTGAGCAATCGAGGTTATTTCGATGAATCTAGGAAATTAAAGTTGTTAGGTGTGTGAAGCAGAACCTTTTAGAAAAGGGAAAATGAATCAATTTCTAAATTGCAGGAGGGGTTTCAATACTATAAAAATACAAGAGATTATTAGATCTAATAATATAGTGAACACAGTGATTCTACCAGAAAAGAGTGTTTTTTGCTGCGTTCTGAATATACACTGTTAAATGAATGAATCAAGGTAGATATTTATTATTATTATTCAGAGCTGTCCAAAGCATTGTGCTTAGTGCTCGTGAACGCACTTAGAGCACTTTTGTGCTCGTAAGCACTGTGCTCCTGAGCACTTTTTTGAACCAGTGCTTAGTGTTCAGTGCTTCGATCATTTTACGAAAAGGCTTAGTGCTTAGTAGTCCCGAAAAGTGCTCCCGAGCACTGCAGTGCTTGGGAGCACTTTTCGGGATTACTAAGCACTAAGCCTTTCGTTATTACTATTTGTCGAAACATGAAAACGTGGCCGGTAGCGTAGCACCCCCACTCAAGACGAACTCTTGATCGCTTCCATATGCATCTTCTACAGATCACAGTCTTGTTTTGAATGTTGCGGAGTGTGTCAGGACTCGGCGCAGTACGCAGTATAGATAGGTTAGTTCTATAAAATAATATTTTATCGCTGCATTGAAAAGTGAAGGTCAAGGCGACTTATGGAGAATTGGGCTACAGAGAAATTTCCCAAATTTTTGTCATGATGCAGTTGTCGACTTCTTGAACAATAATATCCATTGACACAACTCAGTTCTTTGTCTACTTTCAGAAACACAGGGTATTAAACATCGAATATGATTCTCATTCTCTCAAATGTGTGAGTGATATTGAATATTAATCCTTTACAAGAGAAAATTTTATTTGTTGAGGGTTTACTCAAAAATTAAATAAACGAATTCTTGACTCGAAATATAATTCTGATTTCAGGATTCAATATCTGACTGGATTTGCTTCAGGTTGGTTTATGAAAACAAGATATTCAAGAAAAATTTACAGGGCGTGTCGGAAAGTTGGCCACTCCTGCATGTTCTTTTGACAGAATTTTATTCGCTTTGTATGGCTTGGTAGTAGTTGACATTGAGTTCGATTCAGAGGGCCATTCAAAGGATATGTATGAAAGAAAATAACAAAAATTATTTTGTTCTGGAGATCTTCCTCAAATTCAATATTTCCTTGGTGAATTTCTGTGTTTTTTTATTGCCTTCACTTCGAGTTAATTGGTCAGGTGTAGAAGATCACTGAAAAACCTTTTGAATGATATACCATATCAAGTTGACAAAACATCTATATCCGACCAACACATTCAAGGTAATGAAAAAGAATCACAGATATTCAAAGAGGAATCATCGTATTACAGAAATATTTTCAAAACAAAACAAACTTCTACTTTATTCGATTTGATGTGTAACATTTAGTTTGTTAGAGAATTGACGTTATGTTTTTCTGTATTCTGTTGGAAATATATTTTTATTTATATTAAATGATATTAATAATAATCATGCGAGTTCATTCCACCTCCACCACATTAGTTCATTTGATGCCACACTTATAAATAATGAATCATAGGCGAAGCATTGCGTTCAACATCATACGCCGTTTTGTTGATGTTTTGGATTGAATTTGACGTGATTAATCTACAAAACATACAAAAATCATGTCAAGTGTATAACAGTATCATCCTTTTGAAAAGTGCTTAGTGCTCGCCATGTCGAATTACTTTTTGAAAGTGCTCAGTAATCGCGAGTATTCTGTAAATAAGAGTGCTTAGTGCTCGAGATTCCGGAGCACTTTTCAAGAGTGCTCAGTGCTTAGTGCTCGAAGCACTTTTCGTCAGTGCTCGGCACAGCACTGTTATTATTATTACTTTGAGATTGTAGTAGTTGAATTTTCAGGTGCATTTAGAATAAAGACAAAGGAAAAACATATTCTCTTTCCTGAAAATTGAGTAACCATCATTGTTTGTGAATATAAATAGCAACTCAAATAGCTGTCACAAAAAATCTAGCGAAAAATGATCAACAACAACGAGGGGTAATCTTAATTTTTGTTTTTTTTTTATATTTATTCAAAATTTTTTTTAGGGTTCTAAGAGTGATGAAAACGAACGAAACTGCTTTTATACCAACCAGAGCAACTTTTGAATCTGCTGGTTGGGACATTAGAACTCCATTTGATCTTTGTATTCCTGCTAGGAACGATAACTCGTCGATAGTTTGTTAAAAATGAAGCTTCCGACTGGGTCGTACGGGAGACTAGCTCCACGATCTGGTTTGGCCTTAAAGTTTGGAATAGACATATTTGCAGGTGTTATTGATTATGATTATACAGGATCAATCGAAATACTTTTATATAATTCATTAAATGATACAGTTGACTTCAAGAGAGGAGATAAAATAGCCCAATTGATATGTGAACGATATTGTATACCAATTATTGAAGAAGTTGAATTTTTAAATACCACTGGGAGGAATGAAAGAGGTTTTGGTTCGTCTGACATCCCTCCAAAATAATTTTTAAAGTTAGTCTCAATGATGAAATATTTTAGTATTATACAGTTCATTCAGAAGACAGCACATATTTTGTTTTATTTGAAAAAACATGTTTTTTTTTTAAATCAATTTTCATAATTTTGGTAGCTATAATGAATGGAATTTTATATACAAATGTACCGAAAAATGCTCGATATATTGCAGTGTGCTTCGAAAAATATAGAAGAAAAGTGTAACCGAACTTCTTGGAAACTATTGAGCTTATCAGATATAAATAATGGAAAATTGCCTGTTTTTTCAAATTGAGATTCCAGAAACGAACTCAACACATTTCAACTATAAATTAAAAATTATATTTCCTGATAATTCTGAATTTGATCAACATGAATGGCAAAGTTTGAATTTGAATAAAAGAAAAGAATGCAGTATGCAAAAAGAAATACATGAATGTTTTATATTTGATGTTTAACTTTAGTATTAGTAATTATTATATTTTTTTTTTCAAAATAGTTATAAAAAATTCAAGGTATACCTTTCACTCGAGAATTACACGTGTAATGGATGTAAAGTTCATAAAAATGTAATTTAAGTAAATGTTTGATTGAACCTTGGGAAACGACACCTTTTTCTAGCGATATAAAAACGATGGAAACGAAAACTAGAGTGTCAGTCAAAATGAATTTATTTAAAGACAAACAAGATATATTCCTAGGTGAACGTCGGTTCCATTTAAACCCTAATAAATCCCAGTATGTGTCGGTCTGTATATCAGTGCATCTAGGTTATGTCCCTTGTGTTGTGATATCCCACATTGAAGGTGAAACTTTAGTATTCACTGAAAAGGAGTGGACTGAGTTGGTGAAAAATAAGGAAGCTATTGACAGATTGCTGGTATCAACAGAAAATGCAGATACAATAGACGTGGGGAGATTTGCAGTGGAATTTAAGCAGTGCCAAGCAGATAGTATCAGAATTTATAGTGGTGATTCTAGTATTCGTTTAAAATGTGAATCTTTTTCAAAACTATGGATTTTTGTATCTAATCTTCAATATAGAATGAATGTATTGAAATCGTTGAGATTTGATATGGTTATGAATATGCCGCAATTGGGTGTGAAAACGGAAATAATCAACAGATCTTTAAAGGTTCTTGATACTATTAAAGACATCAATCCTGGAGTATATACTCTGGGATCGGAAGTAACATATCAGCATCCAGAACTCCTTCAAGAAGAATAATTATTTATATATGGAAAAAAAGTGACGTTTGGTAGAGATTCATTTACTCTACTTATGGAAATATACCTATCATTCTGCGAGACAAGGACCTTGGGAAACAACAGCTCGTGATCGTGAACGATTCCAGCGTCGCATTAGGGAAGCAGCCCCAACTTTAAATCATATCTTACATGAAAGACAGAAATAAGGTTTATGAAAAAATTAAAAATGTATATTGTTAACTGTTATTTATTATTTTTTCAAAAAATACATGTTCATTTAAACTAAAACCTTTTTATTTATCCAAGAATTATGTGATGAATTGAATCCTAACCATTTGACGTATAGTTTGTTGGCTCTTCGACGTAGAACTCTCTCCACCAGATGAATATCGGGGTATTTGGCTTTGTAATTCTCAGTATAAAATCCCCCTGAATTTCTTTTCTGCTATCCTCAAATATATGTTGTGGGATTAGTTAACTTTACTTGTTTGATTTTAAACACTTCAGTGGTCCAACTGGGCGTACACGATTTTGTGAAGGCATGTCGATATCTGGATAACGAACCCAATCTCCGTTTCTGAATTTTGGCTTTTTTGGATCGACAGTTTTCAAATGCCAGAATAAAGTTACAAATTTTGCATTTTTATCATTTATTTCACTGGGTATGGCATGAATTGTAGAATGCCTGGTGTGGTTATATTCTTTGACAATTTCAGGAAGAATATTGAGCCATTTATAAGATCCTTGATGACTGAATTGTTCCCATAATAATGATTTTAGCGTTTTAATTACTGTTTCGGCAATACTAGCTTTTAAATTTGAAAAAGTACTATAATGATTTATACCATATTCCTGCATCAGCTCTTGAAAATTTTTGTTGTAAAATTCTTTTACCATGTCAGTTTGTAAATTCTTTGGTGGTGTAGTCAATTGAGATAATACAGATTTCATGGCAGCGGTAATATCTTTCTCAGTTTTTCTTTTGAGTGGTAAGGCCCATACATATTTACTGAAAGCATTGATGATTACAAGAATATAATTGTAGCCCCTGTTTCATTTTGCTAATTTATTCATAATCGGCCTGTATCATACAATGCATATTTTTGACGACAACATGTCTCCTTTTGAAATTAATTGTAACTGGCTTATGAAGTTCTTCAACAACTTGTGCCTTACTCATTTTTAACTAACGGAGACTGTAATAATATCTCAATACAAATCGTTGGAGTTGTTCCCAGTTTAAATATCATTTCATCCCCCTTGGCGATGGATTTGTTTTTAATTTTCGAAATTTGAAAAATGTATTATTCATTAAAACTCCTCCATCATCATCATCATCATTATTATGTGCTTTCTTAGTAGACATGGGAAATTTAAAGGAAATAGCTTCATCCCCACCATGATGTGAAATGCTTTCTATCTTTGCAGACATGGGAAATTTTAAGACTGAACCTCCATTATATAACATAATATTTTTAATTCAAACTATTTTTTCTCTCACCTTTCAAACGGATCAAAACCTCAACGTGATAATCGAAAGAATCGCAAACATAAAAGGGATAATTCAATTGGGGTGCTTGTGGAGGTAAGGTTAACCCAGCTTCTTCAGAAGAAGAAAAATTGTTGGATTGTAAAAAATGCTGATTAGATCTATTCAAGGGCATTATTGAAAGTTTCAGCTTTGGTAAAAATGTTCAAGAGAGAGAGTGTGTGTATGGAATCGTTAATAATGTGAATCAAGTTGCGAAATGTAGCATATATTGGGATTGGTATGGTAGAGTACACACAATGAGTATGTACTCAGTAGTTCAGGAACGAATTTGTTGTATTTGTAGAACTATAAAACATCGATATTTACAAGACAATCATTTTTTGAGACGGCCCATTTGGGTTATTGGCTTTTGTAAGGGGTGTATGCAGGTGAGACCCATCAAAGTGATAAGTAGATTCAAAGACGATCCCTCAGGAGTATTGAATTCACGTCTGCGTGAACCATTTTGAATAAAAAAGCAAGCAGATAAGAAGGCGGAAATGGAATCGTTTCAAATATGGCAACACAAAGAGGAGACAAATAATTGCGAGGAGAAGGAGGAGGAGAAAGAGAAGAAGAATCAAAATCCTCATTATGTGTCAGATCTTAGGAAGATTATAAATCCGCGAGAAGAGAAGATTTGGGAAGAAAACGTTTTCAAAAATAAAAATTGTTTTTTATCAAAGTGAATACATCTTTTTTTCAACGTTGTATAATTTATCTTTTTCTAGAGAACATTAAATCACAAATTCGATATAAAAATTATTTGATGCAAGTTTATTTGTGGTGGTGGTTCCTAGGGGAAATTGAATAACATCACCTTTGTTGATAATGCTATCGTTCAATAATTTGTGCAAAGAATGGTTTTGATTTCGATAGGATATTTGTAATGTATTGGGAAAACATTGGATATTTTCAACTTTACCTGTAACAGGAATCGTATAAATAGTACTATTATTATCCAAAGTATGAGTTTTACTAGAAGATAAGTTTTTAGTACCACGAATAGTTAATATACATTTACTATGAAACTGGGCTGGTTGGCAAATATAAAATGGAAGATCTGTTGATGGTGGTGGTTGTATTGCTGTTACAATATCTTTTGAAGTGGTGGTGCTGGTGCTTATCTTTGATAGAAAATGCTGACTGAATTTGTTCAGATGCATTATGAATACTAATACAAAAAACTAAAAGTTGATACATTTATAAGATTATTGAACCTTCACGTGACTCTTCAATAATTGAAATAATTCCATAGTTGTGGGCGGTAGTGTTGCGATAAGCAAACGTAATCTATCTACAAGTTCGTTGTAATCATCGAAATATTTATAATCAATTAACCTATTGATTATAAATATTTTGATTATCATATTTCATCATTGTCATTTTAACCTCCTTCCCTTTTCTTGTAATTTTTTTGGTGAGTACGCCCCTCAATGAAGATGATGGTTCTGAACCAGATCTGGGACGAGTTTTCTCGACATTAGGTTTTCTTTGATGTCATCAGGAAATTTTCTAATTGGCAAATCGGCATTATTATCACGACGATATGCATTCGTCCTTTTAATAATATCTACATAATTTTCAATGTCTTGTTTGGTGTAAGTAACGGGTTTCTTTAGAAAAAGTAACTCATAAAGTCCTTCAGTTCCATTGTAAGTGATACCTTTTACATTAACATTGGATCGTATGAAGTCAACTTGTGATCCTATGAAAAATTTTTCTTCTACCGGATTATTTAAAAGACCCAAAATATGATCATATTTATTTTTAGTATCTTTTATCATGCCCTCAATGTATTCTCTGAGTAATGGCGTTTCGAATTGTTCAAAGTATTGGTGAAGAACGTCTGGATTTGTAATTGTCTGATGAAATTGAGATAGGGTGTCATCGATAAATTGATCTTCTCTCGTTCTATCGGGCAAATTGCCCTCCTCATTGCGTGATTCGGAAGTTTCTTCGTTTTTCATAAAACTCGGCAGCTCCATCATTGGAGTTTCATTTTCGGAAGTTGGCGATAAAAATGCTAATTGACTATATGGTTTTGGTGATGGTGTTGTCGTCTTAAATTTCTCCATCTTTGGAGATTTACTTTCTTGTTTGATCGTTGTGGATTCCGCTGCTGCTGCTGCTTCACCCAATGTCGAAACCAATTATTTTAGAGATTGGGTGATGGGTTGATATGATTTTTTCCAATTGAGTTTGTGATCTGGCCGTGTTACCCTTTAGAATTGTATACTTTTTTCTTAGTGCGTGTCTGACTCGAACAAGTTGTTGTTTAGCTAACTGGGGATCCATTTCAACTACTGCGATTATGTTTTCAGAATTCATCTTTATATATGAATATATGTATCGAAGCCCTTTCTATACCTACCCGAAGATAAATCACAATCTTCATCAATAACAAAAAAGTCAAACTTTCTCTTCCAACAACGAACTTCTTTGAATTATTGAAAGTCCATATAGATATTTGCATGATCATCATAAATATGTTTTAAATTTTTAGTGTCTTGTGGAAATATAATCAATAAATTTGCATTGTCGCGAATGAGTTGTTTTGGGATGGCTGAATATATTTGACAAATATAAAAGCAGTCTGCTTTTCTATGTCGGCCAAAGGAAAAATAAGCTTTGATTATATTTTGATCACAAGTTGCTACATCATCAAATATTATGATGGAATTTGTTTCAATGTTATCTGCAGAAGGTACATCTTCACTCTTACTATATTCATAAAATCCAATTTCATTGAGTGGTTTAAGCAAAGTACGTAAATATTGATACTTGGGCTGAGTCAATGATTTTGAGTATAGATAGATATTTTCGAATCTGAATACATTGGGATGTTCTATTAGTGACAACATAATGTTTGTTTTACCAGATCCACTACTACCGACGATTAACCCACGTTTAGAATCACCCCAAATAGTACACCATGTTTTCCTTCAACATTTTGCTCAACATTATTGAAATCATAATTGTTGATGGGCAGTGAAACGTTCTGTTTTCGTAACTTCATAGTGACTGAGAGTATATATAGGTGTGTCGACATAAATGGCAGATCAGAATGGTAAAGTCTAAAAAAGGAGCAAGAGGTCACCCAAGAAGAAGAAGAAGAAGAACAAGACAAAGAGGTAGAGGTTTTGTCAACTCATTGATAGATGAATTACCCTTCGAGTTCCATCTACCGAAATACAATCATTGTGGACGTGAGTGTGGACAACTTTATTGAGGTATTTTTTATAACACCATTTTTTCTATAGCGGGCACCAAGTTAGAACAACGATTAGAACGAGAAGATTCTGGCATTAATTATCTGGATGACGTATGTGAAGAGCACGATATAGCATATTCTAGAAGTAAAATCCCCAGTGACAGACATCGAACTGACGAAATATTGGAAAATGAAGTTCGGGAAAGAGTCAAAGCGAAAGACGCCAAACTAGGAGAAAAAGCAGCTGCTTGGTTCGTAACGACTGCAATGAAGGGAAAACGTAAACTTGGAATGGGATTGGAAAAGAAAAAAGCGACATCGACGAAAAGACAAACACGAGTTATTCGTGTACCCAAAAAAGGAGGATTCCTTCCATTTTTACCACCATTGTTGGGAGCACTTGGGGCAGTGGCGGGTGGCAGTGCGGGCATTGCGAAAGCGGTGAACGATGCTAAAACCAATCGTGAACAATTAACGGAACAAAAAAGACATAATTTATCTTCGGCCTTACAAGGGTTATGGTTTACGGAAGAAAAAAAAACAACAAAGCCAAAGAGGTTTCAGCAGCAGCAGCCATATTGGAAAAAAACAAGAAAATAAAATTACCTCGACGCATAATGTCTGATATAGATCTCATCAGTCAAAAATTAAAACCATTTCGAGGCGTATTTATGTGATTCATTACCAAAAAAATTTGAAAACAAATGAATCGGGTATAGTTAATCTCGATGAACAAAGAGGGCCTGGTACTCATTGGACAGCATATACGAAAAACAACAAAAATGTCATCTTTATGATAGCTTTGGTAATTTACCACCTCCAATTGAACTAGTAAGTATTTCAAAAGCAACGGGGTAGTGATGTGATCATCAGATATAATTATGATACAATGCAAAATTTCAATTCCTATCAATGTGGACAATATTGTCTCAAATTTTTATATAATCAATACAACAAAATTTTCTTTTTGAAACCTCAGACATCTACACTCAGTGGAGCTTCATCAATTTTAAGTGATACTTTCAATCCCCCATTAAATTTAGATCAAAATGTTGAATATGAAATTGGATTGGTTAATTTTGATACATTCAATACTATTCCAAATATTGATGAAACGAACAATTATTGGTATGGGATGCAAATCATGAATTCAAAGTTGAAATTCCCACGGGGTCTTATGAAATTGAAGAGATATTAAAAATAATGAAGGATGAAATGTATCGGATAGGAGGAACTATTATCAATATAACAACAGACTCAAAGAGATTTACAATTTCGATTAAAAGCACCGATTGGATTAAATTCAATATCGATCGTTCCATTGGAAATCTATTGGGATTTCCAAAAATCAAACTCAAACCCAACAAACATTAAACCTCAAAAAATAAAGTAATATTTTGGAAGTCAATACAATTTGTATAGATTGTAACATTGCAGTAGGATCATTTCTGCATGGCGAACCTTTTCATCTAATCCATCAATTTTCTCCACAAAATCCAAATGGCTATAAAATAGAAGAGCAACCACTAACAATACTTTATTATCCCGTCAGTATTAAAACCATCAACAATATTACCCTAAGGGTACTCGATCAAGATAGTAATTTGGTGAATTTTCGCGGTAAAACAATAATGTTCTTACATTTAGGAAAATCGAATAGATAAGGTGTTACAATTCCATCGATTTTTTGTGAGTTATTCTTGATGCGTCAAAAATTGTTTGTTTACAATTAGAAATGAATTTGTTTTCAAACCAAAAAAATCATTTACAGTAAAATTCAAAGAACAAAACTATGGAAGCTGGGTATTGATATCGAAGTCGAATGTAACAACTTACGATATTTCGAAATTGATAAATAATACGTGAATACATTTTCCGAGTGGATTAAAACCGTAATTCTGTACGTTGAATGCTGCAAAAAATTCAATAAAATATTGTAGATGCATTCTGATGTCTTGCTTGACAAAAACTATAAAAATGGTTATATTTTACAATTTCTCATTGTCAAAAAAAAAATATTCGTTATGTGAAAATAAATTCATTTTCATTCTGGCATCATACCTTGGAGACAATTCAGTTCTATTCACTATTGGCAGCAAGATTTTGTGAAATTCCGTCACATAATTCAATTAATGTAATTTTTCGATGGGAGGGAGAAATGAGAAAACATTCAGAGGGTGATATCATCATATCTAACAATATACCATTCGTCTAGCATAATATTCCTTATGTGGTACAGGGCGATGAGGAAAAAATGGGAAAGAAGTTGAAATATGAAATTGGTCATAGGTGGCTATGATTCGAATTTCTGGATAACCATTCGATTTTGAACAATATTTCTCCATGAATTTGAATTCTACCGTGAGAAATAAAGTGATGGGATCATATTATTTTGAAAACAAAGCATACTTTTCTATCTCCCTCGTATGGGGTCGTATAAAATTCAATTTTGGTGTTTGCATTTCAGGTTTGGGATGAAACAGAGGTTTTTATAACGAATGATTTCTTTTTGAGAAATCAATAATAAAAAAGTTTTCCATATGCTGCGAATTTCATGCCGGACACTGTATGAATAAAATAGTATACAAACATCAGTTGTGTTTTAGATCTCAAGATGATAACAAACATGCTGATGTTACAAGCTGTTTCACAAGGAATTTTATTTCTACATCAATCTCGAGATGTAAAAGAGGTATTTATTCGTTTTGATAATGATGCCACTCAAAACGAGACATGGCCTGTCTACTGGCATCGGATGAGTCGTTATACAAGTGATAATGT
Source organism: Gonioctena quinquepunctata (assembly GCA_018342105.1). Classification (NCBI taxonomy): domain Eukaryota; kingdom Metazoa; phylum Arthropoda; class Insecta; order Coleoptera; family Chrysomelidae; genus Gonioctena; species Gonioctena quinquepunctata. The sequence continues at coordinate 64,146 of JAFIRS010004544.1, forward strand.
GAGATATTGGAAATATACAATTCCAAAAAATAGTACAGAGTTCAAGTTACTGATGAGGCGTAACGATTCACAGAAAAACTGAATGAAATCAGCTGTATCTGTCCCCACCACATGCAGATAAAAAGAATGAGCCAACATTACCCAAGGTTCATTGGTTAATATACTATATAGCTGTGTGCTCATCAGTGTTACTCCTCACTTCACTAGTTGACATCCTTCACAATGGAATGTGCAAAGTGTATCACGAATGCTGTCATTTCTAAGCATAAACAGGGAATTCCCCTAGATGAGTTCGGTGCTGAAGAACTTCAATATTTTCACTTGGATTATCTTAGCAACAAGGTGAGACCACTGGAATTGCTCTACGCATGGTATAAACTACCACAAAAATATAGATAGGAATTCAATCTCCAAATTCAATTACCTTGTTTTATACACTACAATCGTCCAGAATGACGCAATCACGTAGATGGTTGCCCCCAAGCTCAATCAAGATGTCACTTTTGTATAAAAATACTGAATGATGTATTTGTGTAATTGAATAAAACTACTTAACTCAACAAATTGTTTTATTTGTATAAACTAAATTAAAACTTTTCCGCTATATTTGATAATAAATCCAACTTGGAATTCTCCTCCAAGAAATAATGCCCCCAGGCCAGTGTTTCCCCATTCGGAAAAACAAATCTTTTATCATAATGAGTTGATAAAGCAATTTTATTCTTGAGCTCTGTATGAATAGTGTGTTAAGTAGAACTGAATGTATAAATTTTCCGTAATATGGAAGTCTCCGATTCAAAAACTCGTACATAATCGGAAAAGTTGTTACGTTTCATTTTCTTACTAGATTAAGTATCGCTCTCATACCCTTAAGACACACGGTATATACGTGATAATTTATTCATGCATATTCACATGCTGGACAATCGTTAATTTTGTATATTTTGTTATGTAACATAGCATAGCCCTGTATAGAACTGTCGTTAGATAAAATATAAGAATGATATGACAAGAGTGACAGAGACATTGTCAAAAAAAGCTCTCATCTAAAAATCTGTACAAATCGACAGAAATAGCAGTAAAGTAGTAAAGTTCGACTACGTTTATCATTCACAATCAATCCCGTAAGGGTGGTCCTTCAGCAAGCCACGTAGAAACACATGCCACTTATAACTTCAAAAAGGATATTGTCAGTAACCAGATATTCCTTTCTTCGTTCCGGTGATCTTTCTCCGGTAGTGCAAAACAAGTGATAACCTACAATGGAGAAGGTGGTGAAATTCGATTTTATTCAAAGCAGTGCACAGTGTCATTACGTTCATTGTTCGGGATAGCAAGTACTTGGAGATTGTCGATAGTGATGCCTTCCCTCTGCTATCTCTACAATATGAGCTCATACATTTGCAGATATATGAATCATTCGGATATTAGCCAGACTATGGGGCATTTTATTCCATCGAACCAACTGTGATCTGCCCTTCGACTTGAACTATTTCTTGGGTGTACTCAGAGAAGGGCCTAAAACAAAGAAGTATGTTGTGAACAATGTGTAGGTTATCCTGTTCAGAATGTTTTGATTTATCACTGTCAATATTATCGTGATCAGGTAGATTGATTATGGGACTTACCTCATCATTTTACCCAGCTGGAATTTTCCTCGAAATTCATCTTGGGATGTTTGTTTGGTAATGTCATTTTTCTGAGTTCCTTCATCGAACTTGACGTTTCCAGATTTGTCACAGCTACCGGCACAGAGTTGCCAACGGTAAATCGGATAACTGTTCCTGAATGCCATTTCATTCCTGTTGGATTTTAATGATTGTGTGTCGTGGGTTAATCTGATAAACTCCAAGGTGTACGGTTGTAGGGGCACTTGGCATTTAATGGATCTTCCAACCATAATTTGTTAGTACCGCGAGAACGCACTAGCGCCAACCTTGGTTGTGTAGTGAACCTGTCGATAAATCTGATTGGTTGAGAATATCGTCCTTGTCAGAATGGCCAATCAGAAGGGTTTTCTTTTTCATATAGTTTTCGGAGAGACAGGTGTTCAGATTGTGGAGTGATGGTTTCCAGAAAGTGGCTCGAGAACGTTTATGATTTTTAACGTCATTCTTGAATGGGAAGTGTTTTTGGGCCCACAAATAATTATTTCACGATGGGTTTGTGAAGTTGTTGCCGATATTTTTGGTGAACCTTCCGGGATTGAACCTCCTAGAGGGATTTTTGAATCATTCCACTCCACTTCGTACGCTTCCATTTGAAAATCGGTGGAAACTCGCAATCTGTGTGTCAAGGTAGGTTTAACGAATACTGTAACTTTCTTTCGTGTACTCTTGGGTGTACTCAGAGAAGGGCCTAAAACAAAGAAGTATGTTGTGAACAATGTGTAGGTTATCCTGTTCAGAATATTTTGATTTATCACTGTCAATATTATCGTGATCAGGTAGATTGATTATGGGACTTACCTCATCATTTTACCCAGCTGGAATTTTCCTCGAAATTCATCTTGGGATGTTTGTTTGGTAATGTCATTTTTCTGAGTTCCTTCATCGAACTTGACGTTTCCAGATTTGTCACAGCTACCGGCACAGAGTTGCCAACGGTAAATCGGATAACTGTTCCTGAATGCCATTTCATTCCTGTTGGATTTTAATGATTGTGTGTCGTGGGTTAATCTGATAAACTCCAAGGTGTACGGTTGTAGGGGCACTTGGCATTTAATGGATCTTCAAACCATAATTTGTTAGTACCGCGAGAACGCACTAGCGCCAACCTTGGTTGTGTAGTGAACCTGTCGATAAATCTGATTGGTTGAGAATATCGTCCTTGTCAGAATGGCCAATCAGAAGGGTTTTCTTTTTCATATAGTTTTCGGAGAGACAGGTGTTCAGAGTGTGGAGTGATGGTTTCCAGAAAGTGGCTCGAGAACGTTTATGATTTTTAACGTCATTCTTGAATGGGAAGTGTTTTTGGGCCCACAAATAATTATTTCACGATGGGTTTGTGAAGTTGTTGCCGATATTTTTGGTGAACCTTCCGGGATTGAACCTCCTAGAGGGATTTTTGAATCATTCCACTCCACTTCGTACGCTTCCATTTGAAAATTGGTGGAAACTCGCAATCTGTGTGTCAAGGTAGGTTTAACGAATACTGTAACTTTCTTTCGTTTCGATTTCAATCACTAAACTCGCTCTCTTGAGTTTTGGCGATTCAAATAAATTCAAATCAGAATCTCTCCATATTCGATTTGTTCATAGGTCATTAGAGGCAATAATCGAGTACGCTCCTCCACGGTGTAAAGGTGTTGGACAGCTTAGAACGAAGTTATATTATTGGAATTTGGACATAAAGAACCCCAAAGGACTTGGCTATGTAAAAATCATGCATTTGGTAGCGAAAACGCGAGATTCGTCAATTACTATGAATTTGGATGTAATTTGATATATGTATAGGGCGAGGAGAAAATATGGTTATATATAGTTTTCTCAGAGAATAGTCATTGATCAGTTGCGAAGTTCATACTGGGTGAACTTCAAACTGGTGCAAATGGTATTTAATGTTATTATACGGGGTAGAGTTGAGAAATTGTTCCACTTGAATTTTATATTATGTTTTTCAATGGAGGTAATTATAGTTGCTTTTGAGGTGAAATAAGGGGAATAATCAATGGGAACCTATACAGAGTGTGTTCTTAATTCACTATTGTTATAATTTATTATTTAGAGTTTTATGGGTGGGTTTAATTTGTGAAATCATTATCACGGATATTATGATTATTACTTGGAGAGAGTTGTAAGGAAAGGTCGTTTATTTATATATAGGGTGAAGCAAAACTCATCCTGAATCTCTTGATTATTTGTTTTACTTGATACTTTGAGATATTCGAGAGTACATATTCATTTCCAGTTACTATGTTGTTGTTTGGGATTATCAAGTATACGGGGCGGTTGAAAGATATTGAACAATGTTTGATTACCATGCTATTTGCCGAGTTTGGATGAATATAAATTGGCAAAATAGATATTTACTAGAATATTTCCTGAGGAGGAGTTTTGAATAGTTTTTGTTCCTTCCTCAGGCTTCTTTTCACGGGTTGGATTCTTGTCCCGTGCTGGTTCTTGTCAGGTGCTGGTTCTTGTCACGTGCTGGTGATATTGGAGCCTACAAGTTGAATGACTCTAGATTGACAGGGTCATTCCGACATACAGGGTGGTCTACGTATCCACGCTCCTAAACAGGGTGGTCTGCGTATCCACGCTCCTATACAGGTTTTTCCTACACATTTATTTTAAGATAATTGATTTGCTGGGGAAATTAGGGATTATTCTACTTTATTTTGTGAGCGGAAATTATTGTGTATTCTTCTTTATTGATTAATTATATTGATTGCGCCTACGCCTGAGCTCACGCGTCGCCTGCGTTTGAACATTCTCCATGGCATTCTGTAGACTACTTTGATTTCTGCGTCAATGCGCTCATGTCGTTTTATAGCTTATGCTTCTGTAGTTATGCACATTTTGGGGCTTAAGCCTGCATACGCTTGCCTTGTTATTCGCTTACCAAGTATTTTTATTTTTATTGGGGGAATTTTAACCACGCCAATTTGTCTATTCGTGTAAAATAAATCACCAATAGTACAGTACACCATAGCGATTCTTTATTTCATTTGGTAATTTGGGGGTTGAATATCGAGCTGGGTATTTGGGACAAAATTCACCTGTCGCCCATAAATTTAAATTCACATTATTTCCGAACCCCTCCACCTCCACTCGAGTTAGCCCAGAATACCCATCTGTCAGTTTGACAGCTGAGGCCATTACGTGCGCGTCGGATTGTAGGTCGCAAAGTGAATATAATTTTTTACAACATTCCTGGAGACGCCTTTGGCTTTTTTCATAGTTTTCAAGTCGTTTGTTGATGCATCCACAGAGTTAACATAATATGTCTTTGCTGACAGACCATAGAAAGATTCAATAATGTTACCCGCCATCTCGTCCTTGAACTTCCCAACGCGGGAGAGGGATACTGGTAAACTCTACTGTTCTGATATGTATATACTAGTAGCATATATTCCCCCGAAAATGTCAATCGATATATACTCGAAACTTTTCAATAATATTGAGGAGAAACTATTGCACATTAACTCAAAAATCTTAATATTTGGCGACTTCAATATCCTTGGGGCAGCAAATTCTAACTTAGACAATCTCAATGCCATTGAAGAAAAATTTGTAAACTTTTTGAATATATTAAATTTAGTGCAATACAATAATCTACTTAATATGAATAATAGATATCTGGATTTGATTCTTAGTAACCATGAAATCTCAGTTGGACGTGGCCTGTGTCCTTTAGTAAAAGAAAATTCAAACCATCCATCTTTAGAAGGCCAAAGCGATTTGGACAACTCAAAAAACACACTTGACTTTGAGACATTTCATGCTAGCTGTTATTTAAAAAAATGCGACCTTGTTAAACTATACGATTTACGTAAGGACACCAGCTGGGAGCAACTGTAGCAAAGCGAAGATGTCGAAGATGTGCTACAGAAATTCTATGAAGTTTTTGATGGGGTGTTGAGACAGTGTATACATTTAGCGGTGAAAATTAAAAAAACTTATGCGCCCTGGTTTAGCAAAAATATAATAAGGGCGGGTTGTACATATGTAGCTCAACCTGAGTTGAGCGTGAAGCAGTGGAAAACATGGGTTGTACAATGACAGTTTAAAGGAAAAACTCAGTTCAAAGTTTGGCTAATGTTAAACCATCCTCGTCCTAGGTTTAAAGCGACATATAAGCTCAAAAATTGATAAAATATATAATAACAGAATGTTCGAAATGGACTTTATAGATCAATTGAGTGATGATGAAGATTTTGGGCAACTTGTACGTATAGTTCAAAATGATAGAATGAGGAGACCACAAATATACAGAGAGAGAGAAAATTATTTTGAGAAGTGGATTGATGAGGAGTTTTTGAAACGGTTTCAGCTATCCAAGAACGGAGCTCGATTTGTTTTGAATCAAATAGAACATTTGATTGCTCCCCCTACAGAAATAAAGATCACACAGAAATGAAGATCAGAAGCTATCCTATTTGTTTTAGGAATCATGCTGTTACACCTGAAGAGATGTTACTTTAAGGTTTTGTGCAACAGGAAGTTTTCTACAAATAGTCGGGGATTTCATTGGGATACATAGAAGCACAACTTCCAGAATAGTGTGGAAGGTGACTAGGGCTATAGCAAACTAATATAATGAATACATTCGAATGCCTGCCACAGAAGAGGAAATGAGAAATGTGTCCCAGGAATTCTACAACATAAGTCGTTTTCCAACATGCATCGGAGCACTCGATTGTACCCACATCCGCATATTATCCCGTGGGGGTGATGATGCAGAGATATATCGAAATCGCAAAGGTTTTTTTTCATTAAATGTGCAAGCAGTATGCAATGCTAAATGTATATTCCAAGAACTGGTATGCCTCTGGCCAGGTTCCTCCCATGATGCTCTTGTATTTGCTAACTCGATATTACGAATGAAACTAGAGAGAGGCTACTTCCATAATAACACTATTGAGGCAGACAGTGGTTATGGTGTGAAACGTTATTTGATAACCCCCTTAGAAAACCCTATTACAAATGCTGAAACACTCTTCAATGAGTTACAAATAAGGACAAGAAATCCTATTGAGAGAACATTTGGGATATGGAAAAGGAGATTTCCGATATTAGCTTTTGGGATAAGGTTGAAACGTGAGAAGGTCGAAGCTTCAGTTATTGCAACAGCAGTATTGAACAATATAGCTATGCTGTTGAAGGAACCTCAGCCACCACACAACGAGGAAGAAGAGGTAGCAGTTAATTTTATCAATAACATTCATGTATATGAACTAAGACAAAAAAATAGACAGAATATAAATAATGTAAGAAGGCAGCAATTAATTAATGAATATTTTGCTAAACTTTAGCTTCAACTTTTGTATTATAAAATAAATTTTCAGTCATCTTTCAAATACATATTTTTCTCTGTTTATTACTTTTATTTCTAAATATGTTAACCTACTTGTTTTATGCACAATTGAAGGAACATTCTAACAAAAAAATCAACAAGGTTTTGAGAACAAATATATTACATTTTCAAATAAATAAAAAATAGGAACTGAACATCTTTGTTTAACAGCAAATGAAAATGAAAAACAACAAAATAATTGGTACTTCAAAAGTTGTATTGCCTGCTTGGCCTATGTCCTCAAATCTTTCAAGATTTGGATCTTCTGTTGCTCCAAAATTTCTTTTTTCAATCTGTGCTCTTCTTTGAGGCCCTCTATGATGACTTTTTTTTCTTCTTCCATCTTTGCTATTTTCACATCAGATTCTTTTTTAAAATATCAATTTCAACCTGTTGTCTTTCTCTTAGTAATTGTATTTTAGTTTTATATTCTTCATCCAATACTTTCTTCTTTTCCTCTTCTAAAGCGGCTTTCACACTAGCCCACTGTGATATTTTTGTAGAAATTTGATTTTCATTATTAGTTCTGGCTGAAATAATCACAAAAAATTCAGAAAGGAGGAAAATGGTTTTCATTACCTACCTATATAACTAGTATAGGTATAATAATAATCCACCAAACTTATACAGGGATGGCACAACAGCATTCTTAAATAGGCGAATAAAGAGCCAGAGTGGAATGAAGAGCAGGAGTATATCCCAATTACCTTGTGTTGGAGCTTTGGCTTCTTTCTTTTTCAGCATATCTGGTGTATATTTAGCCCACTGTACTTCATTTGTTTCTTCTGAAATTTCGGTGGTATCAATACATTATAGATAATATGGATCTTATCACATTACCTGTTATATTTTCTTTTCTTGCTTCGTCACTGTAGACCCAAATAAAAATGTCTTCTGATTTCTGGCATTGATCTTCTATTCATGAAAAAAATACAGCAAATGACATTTTTTTTTTCACAAGTACTAGACATTGTAAATTGTTTAATGATATCTACAAACCATGCACTGTGTTATTATTCTCCTCACAATCATAAAGAAATTCAGAGTCATCTTGTAGTGACCTCCACCAGTCCCTAATTTATAACATTTTTCATCAGCCATCTTCTTTTCAGTCTTTTTCTTTGTTTTCATATTTTTTCTTTAAAACAGTTATATTGCGATAAGACCCCCCACTCTGGCAATTGAATGCTTTTTCTATGTCCACCCAACATTGGGCTTTCTTGAGATTAGCACCACTATCGGTTTTTTTGTTTTCTAGTATCTTTGCATGATCCTTCACTAAATTCAATAAAATAGTTTCCTCCATCTCGGTGAAATTTTTTGTTCGCTTGTTAGCGTTAGAGCAACTTGGCTGAATGTCCATTGCTGAAAGTTTTCAAAAGAAGTTTTTCAAATTTCAAACTATTCTGGATGAAAAACAATCGATAACCTCACTTATTCTTCTTGCAAAAGTGTTACCAACATAACTAAAATCTGAAATGAAATCGGGTTCACTTGAACTCCCGTTTACTTTGCATTGTACAACGTATTATATTTTTACGGGCAGGTTCAAGGCTGAACTCAGTTTTCTTGAACTCAGGCTCAAGCTTTCATTGTACAACCGGCCCTAAGAGACATCAAAAGTAAAGACTATTTATACATGATTCCAATATTCCTTAAAACAATTACATAAATTTTCAATTTTCATAAAATACTAGCTGTGCCCGGCTATGCCTCTTTTATTTAGTAAGTACACATATAACAGTTCTTTCCCCTCTTCGTTTTACAACGTACTTGCTGTTTTCCTCGAGGCGCAGCGTTGCCACCATTTCAAGTGTACGGCTAAAACGCCAAAGTCGAGAACAAAACACAAGAATTTATTTAAATTTCGATAGTAGATAGAAGTACAAAAAATGAAAACCATCAACGAATGTTCCTATACCTCAGACCAAAAATAATCAATTAGCTTATAAGGAATACATAGAAAAAATTGAAACAGAAGTAACTGAAAACCCTTCTCACTTTTGGCAGCATATAAAATGAATAAAGAATAATTCTGCAGAATCAAATTCTCTCATCTACAACGGAAATCAAATCACAGGTAACGACCTGATTGCAAATGCCTTCGCGGAATTCTTCAAAAGTGTGTACTCAGAAACCGAAGCCACTTATAAACTATCTTACAACCCTGTCGATATGCATTCAAAACACTCCTTGGAAATTAAAAGTTTTGACACTAACGATGTACAGGAAGCAATAAAAAAAACTTAAACCAAAAAATCAGCAGGCCCCGACAATATACCACCATACATGTTCAAAGGGTGTGCTGAGTACTTAATAGCCCCCCTCAAAAGAATATTCAATTTAATATGAAATGAAATGCATAAAGCACACAAACTCGTCTTCACAAAAGGTTCAATATGAATTGAAACACAGATAAAAATGCCATGTCGTTAACTGGTCTCCATCTACGCGAAATATCATCAATATCTCCGAAATTGAGTAAAGTAGGTGGATGATAATAGAAAAAAAATTCTTTCAACCTAGGTAACATCACATTTCTGAAAAATTTCGGGTTCCTTTCAATTCTCTGAGTTAATTGAATGCCTTCAAAGTTAAACACGACAAATTCACACCAAGGCCTGTTTGTGATTTCTAGCAAACCTTGTATTTGGAAATAGTAATTGGAATGTATTCTTAATTTCTCATCTTTATCAATATATTCAAGTTTTTTTAACGTTTCCTGCTTATTACAATCCCGTACCTTGAAAGGACATTTAATTTCTATAATACCGTCATCATCCAGGAGCCCATCTGGTGACCCCCCTAAAAATGAAAAATGTTCATGAGCAATTAGACCGCTTTTTTATATTTATATTCTGTTTGATTGAGGAACGCTTCGAGTGCCAACTTTTCGCAATCAATTCCATGTTTCGTGGCTTGGTTAGAAAAATGTTTAGACGATGTAAGTGATTTTGCGAGGTTTAATTTTGTTTTATGATTTCTTTCCTTACAAATTGATCCGAAATTTGAAGCTGTTTTTTTCTTTCTTTCTTCGAACCATAGAGATGAATCTCTTTGATCTCTAGTATTTTCCTCGATTGAAATTATTCGGATACTTTCTTCCTCTAGCTTTCGCAGTGCCTGCTCACATTTAGATTTTTAACTCGTTCGAACACCCTTCACAATGAAAATTACCGCTATGAGACCGATTTAAACTATCGCAAGTTTGATGGATCCATCCGTTGCAATTATCGCAAGCTACCCATGCTACAGTACTATCAAGGTCACCTTAACCGCAGTACAAACATTTATATAATTTAGTTTCGTCGTCCGACTTTTTTTCCGAAAAACAGAATTTGCATATGCAAGAACCGCTGTAGGTTTCATCTCCGAACGAAGGATCACATGTTATATGTATCCAACGTTGACACGAGTCACAAGCCACCCAATCGATAGTTGTATCTAGACGACCGTATCCGCAGTATAGACATTTATCTGTTTGTGTCTCATCTACCAATGAAGTTGGACATACCGTTAGATTTTTTTGTTCCACATACAATCGCGACACTTTTTGATTCTTAGGTTCCGTATTTACTTCAGAGTTTGAATCCGTTCGTTGACACGTTATTGAAATGTCTTTCACCGACTCATTCATTAAAGATAACTTCTTCGAAAAATTTCCGGAAAAATGCGTGCTCGGTGCACTATCGACTTTTTTATTCCACGTTTCCTGAGCATGGGATCGACTTTTTCAGCACTATGTTTGGTTAACCTCGATTGGGGAATATCACAAAAGAATTCTTTATATAATGCAAGTACATTTCCTCTAATCTTTCTCAGATATCACGAATATTCAAGATTTTTATTGCCGTTCAATACATTGATTTTTAGGTGACCAAAAAAAATCCGCGTAAGAATTACTGATGTGAAGCTCAGTTCTTCTCTTTCTCAAAATTATACCGGTCCCAATTGAACAAAATTGCATGTACTTCGACAGTATCATACCGAAAAAAATTGAGCTGTAGTATTTATTTGGTGGCCCCTCAAAAAAAGAAAATTCATGAATTTTTTTCGTATAATTTATTGAAGTGCATATAGAAAACACTCATTTTATGTAAACCAACACGTTTTTCTCGTAATTTATTTCCGTCCTCACTGGAACCATTGCACTCGCGAAAATTTATATCAACGTCGATGGATTTACCGTTTCTCAATTTCAATAATATCTCCAAATGTTCACGAACAATTTTGTTGATCACCGGACTAAGTAACAACACGGCGACACTTTGAAACCAGTCTTCAATATCACTAAAAACATCCATATTTATCACAGAGGCCATAAGGTCTTTATAAAAATCTCGTACCCCGTGATCCGTAAAAGATTCATTAATAACTTTACTAAAATTTTTCATTAGATGTGCGCAACATAAATGTATTGTCACAAGATCTTTCGGAAGTTCAACTTCATCGGACGCAATTTTGTAGGTTATATTTAAATATTCAAGTAAATCTACCCTGTTGCAGATCGCATGTATATTAGCGAAGCTAGAATCCGTTACAACGGATCCGAAGGTTGGCCATTTATTTTGTTCTTCGCAAAAAATTCGAAATTCATGAAATATAGTGAAAATTGTTTTAGAGAAATGAGTACCCGAAACCATTTCAAATATAGGGAATATACGACCGGATGAAATAGGTATAACGGCACAGTACAAATAAACTCTTTTTGTTTAATTAGTTGGCTTGCGAACGACACTGCCAGTTGCGTCAAAAAAAAATATCGGTAACATATTTCCGCCGCTTTTATCAAGAACTTCAAATTGTTCCTTGCTGAAAACCTTCACATTGAAAGGCATACATACTTGCTTTATGTATTCACTATGATCTTCTTGCATTTTAATCAGATCCAACATATCATTTTCATACCGGTCCCAATCTCCGCTTCCGATTTTATTTTCCTAATAGTACAATCTGATTTAATATCCTGTAAGTTACCAGACTCTAAAATTTTTATATTTGCGGAAAGAATCGATTTCCGCTTGTATTCCGACGGCTTTTTATGTAATACCTTCTTTTTTACCAGAGAACGTTCAATACCTTTCACGTGCAGGGTTATTTTATTTGGGTGGCAAAAATTTACTGAATTTGTATAAACTTCAACAGTTTGGCCCCGTATTGAAATTATAAACTTTTTACAATTGTAATTATTGTTTTTACATTGGGATATTTAGCATATTCAATTATGATGATACAAACATTATTGACAAATTTTCTAATACGGTTTCGAAAATAAGAAGGATAATACTTGCTAACCAAACGATCATCCCGTATAATATAATTAATGATATCATTTTGTATCTGAAAAGATCTCTCCAAAATCGTGCATTGTTTATAAGAACTAGAAGGTAGCGAGTCTGTATCAGTCATTGAATCAGATACATTGAAATTTTTTGATATATTAAAACTTTCAGGGGTTACCTCGATATTTTCATAAAATGAATTCGAATCATTACTACTGATGTTATGTTCATCAAAAACCGCCAAATCGATGACGTCATTCAAAATAATTAATTGTTCTTCCGATTCTCTTTTTCGACACTTTTCTTTATTAGTTTTGTTCGCGGGTGCAATTCTGAACCGATTCCGAACCAGTCAACTAATTTAGGATTGTCGTAGAGCGCATGCCTAATTATGAACTGGTTCAGGATTTTATTCTACCGCGAACGATTTTTCTGATTATAGAACTGAGAACTTGGAACTGTCAGACAAGTCTTCTAAAACATAAACATAACCTTAATTTAGTGTATTGTATTTTGGACGCAATGAGTGATACTGAAGGAGGTAATATTAATCAGTTTTATTGTATATATTTGATTTATTTTTATACACAAAATATTTTTAGCAGTAATTTCGGAATTTTTGGTCTTTCCAACATTCTCTGAGGAGGAGAGTCATGAATGGACACACCAAAATACTCTAATATTCTTGGAACTCTATATGAAATACCGGGAGCAGGTGGGTTCAATGAGAATAAAAAATTTGAAGAAAATGTTCGAAGAAATCGCGAAAGAAATCAAACGCATTACCAAAACTGGAATAACTGGAACTAACTGCGAAAATAGATGGAAAGTCCTTGACAGAAATTATAAAGAGTTTATCGACAACTCCAAACTTACAGGCAGGGGTAGAAAGGTGTTTGAATACGCTGAAATAATGCATAGTATTCTAGAACAAAAAAAAATGTATCCTGTCCTACTTTTATCGTCAGACACGATAAATACTCCATCAGAGGCATCAGCAGATGATAAGGAGAATGAGATAGAAATGGGCATTGAACCATCTGAACCAAATGTGAAGAGATAATTGAAACTCTAACTGAGACTGTTCGAACTCCAAAAAGGAAGGCTGTGACAAATGTAACAGAAAACAAAAGACTAAAATCTGTGATACTAAGAGAAATCAGGAATGATAGGAAGGAATATTACCAAAAACGACTGGATATTGAAACAAAAAAGCTTTCAGAGAGAAAAAGAAGAAATGATTTGTTAGAAAAACACAATATTTTATTAGAAAAGTATTTAGAAAAAAATAGTTACACCCCTATGAATGATTTCTGATATATCAATAGGTATAATGTTTTATATTACTTTTTAGAGTATTCATTTTGTTTTGTTATTTTTGTATTCTATTTTGTTTTTTCATTTCGTTTATTTTTAGAATATTTATTTTGTTTTGTTATTTTTGTATTTTATTTATTCGTTATCTTGCCGTTAGTCTTGTTTGAATATTTTCAACCCAGAACGTCTTATTTTTTGTTGAAGTTTCTTCAATAAATGTATGTTCATCATTTTCTCATCCCTCTCTCTGTCTCAGACCTTGAAGAAAAAAAATGAAATCAGATAGATCAGGCCTCTTTGAGGTATGAAAATGGCTCTTTAACTAACCTATGATATTCTCATGTAGATAATTTTTTAGTGAAATATAACTCATAGAATCAATTAATGCAATAATGCATTTTCCTGATTATGAAAAAAAAACAAAAGGAAAAATTTGTTTTTTCAAGTCTTCATTGAAGTACAAATCGCATATTGTTCATGACTCCCATTCGAACTGCAATACCATCTGTCATCCCTATCTGGTTGAGCATCTTCATTTAAAACTATGTTATTTTCAGGAACTATTGCTTGTTCGTCTACATCAAAAACAACATCTAATGATAAATTATGTAAAACAGCACATGCTCTTATAAAGTGAACAATAAATTCAACATTTTTCATCTTTACATGATAAAGTTGTCGGAATTTCTGTTTCATAATTCCAAAACAGTGTTCGATAATGTATCTATTTGTAGAAAGTATATAATTATAATTTCTCTGGCGCCTGGTTGAATGTCCATTATCCTTGAAAGGAATTAACAAATTTTTCAAGCAAGGATAACCACTGTCACCTAGAATGTATGAGTCAACATATTTTTCAGGCAATGTCTCATTTGAAGGAGAAGTTCTCAAAACTCTGCTGTCGTGTACAGATCCAGGATATCCTACAAAAATATCACGGATTCTTCGTTTGTGGTCACACACTACTGGAGCCTAAAATAAAAATGTATACATATTTTCTATCAATATTCAATTGAGAATGTTTCCCTTTTCAATATACATATTTTATTATTTATGACACTATTAAATGTTGAAATCAATGTGAATAACAAAAATTGAGGATGCATATTCTTTTTTTGATTTCATTTGAAGTCATTTGCCAGATTTGTAGTTAAACAGAATAATCAAAATTATTACCTGAATTGAATAAAAATATTTCCTGTTCAAATAAGAGTCAGGATCTTCTATTCTGATATGTATTCCATCAATAATCCCGACAACACCAGGAAAATTCATGTTTCTGAAATGTGTTTCAATTTCAACTTTCTCCAAGTCATTGGGCCATTTTATCACCCCTGGAGATAGATTGCTAAAAAATGGGTGACTCTTCTTACAATTTTGAATAACGTGCTTTCCGTTATATCAAACCTGTCAGAAACTTCTCTAAATGAAGTTGCCTCGTTTGCGACAAACCACAGGAAAACAGTTATAAATTTAAGTAGAGTAACCTTCTCTGAATCCCCTTCCTGCAATTTATAATATTCTGAATTAGCATATTGATTTGCTAACTTTTCAGTCATTTTTCGAGTTGATCGAAAATGCTCTATATATAGTTCATCACCAAACTGTGGCACCACTTCTTCGAAATAAGCATTACTCTTGGGAACTTCAATAAGCTCTAACAATTCTTCTATATTCTCATCGCTAGACGATAAATGGTCCGACATGGTAGATACACAGATCACCCAAAATCTGTGGTACATAGAAAAGAATAACTGAAAATAGATAATTTTCAAACTATAAATTAATGAATAGTCACTTATTCACTATACGCTAACGAGACAATGATGTAAAGATGGGTTATATTTATTTCTTTTGTTTGCTGCACCAACCTCCAAACTCCAAAACAGCAACAGCTGACCGGTCTATAGTGCGCATGAGCTGTCCTAACACAAATCCGAGGACCGCTAGAACCGATTCCGAATCAATCCTGGAAAGATCCGATGGGATCCGCGAACACGGAACTGTTATTAAAAATTCTGAATTCTGTGAACCGCGAACGTCGATTTTTAGACTGCGCATGCGAATAGTCCCTGAACTGGTTCAGAATTGCATCCGCGAACAAAGCTATTGTACTCACTTCGAACCGTGCTTTTTGGCAAGGAATTGAGTCGATATTCACTGGAGTGGAACACACAGCATGTTGGTTTCCATCCGAAACGGATGTATAACCCTCATTTTCATCATCATGGAATTCTGTTTGCTTTATCCTCAACTCTCTTTCATTTTTACATTTATTTGCACGAGCAGCCGTTGCGATTATATTTTCGAATTCGGATCTACTCCTATGAATCTGTCTGTACACCTGACTAGCGTATTTGAGACCAGCTCTTCTTATGATTTTATCTCTACAAACATTATCGAAAATTTGGTGATCCGGTTCGAAACCGATTATGGAATTAAATGTACAATGGGGATCAAACATCAAGATTACTTTAGGAATTTTTTCCAACAATACGATATTTTTGTTTATGGCCACCATGATTATCACTCTAATTACTATTTATGAAATTTTCAGCAATTACAAGTTTATCAGAGTACTGACAAGTACTGGAAACTAATGAAAAGAATAATTCTTTGGAATGATACAGTCTCACCCTCAGAAGTATTTCGAAGATCACAGAGAAAGACACCTTATACTCTTCAAAAAGCAAAATTGTCTGGCCTGGCCATGGCTCATAAATCTACAAGTGCAATATATAAATCGTTCAGTATAGGAGAGGGCGGATTATTGGTGGGGGTAATTATATCATGAAACGGTATACAGTAAAAAATATGGACTAGATAAAGGGGGGAAAGCGGCGCATTACCAGGAATGCATTGAGAAAATGAGCGAATGAATCGAATAAAAAATATTTTTCGGAAAGATCCCGTCGGTTTGAAAAACTGAAATTCACAGGTGGAACTCTTCATAATGAAGTCTATTAATGGGTTGAATACCAGGTTGTCACAAAAAACAGTTTTCGAAGAAAACATAATAATCGAATGCATCGAGAAAATGAGCGAATGAATCGAATAAAAAATATTTTTCGGAAAGATCCCGTCGGTTTAAAAAACTGAAATTCACAGGTGAAGCTTTTCATAATGGAGTATATCAATGGATTGAATACCAGGTTGTCACAAAAAAAATTTTCGAAAAAATATAATGAACGGATGCATCGAGAAAATGAGCGGAAGCAACGAAAAAAATATTTTTCGGGATGATCCCGTCGGTTTGGAAAACTGAAATTCACAGGTAGAGCTCTTCATATTGAAGTCTATTACACAGTAAAAAATTTTAGGGTGTACTTTCAATCGAGTGGATTTCAGAGCCAACTCCGATTTAAATCAACACCTGAATAGCAATGTATTGTCCGTTTTATTAAAAATTTCATAACACGAGTGAGGTGATTTAGAGTGATTCTGAAAAATAGATTCAAAAGAAACGCCAAGTGGTTGAAAAGTAGTACACCCAACAGAGCTTTTATTCATGTTCAATCAGGAACTACACGCAATGTATGAAATTAACACACAGTTACACCGTATCAAATCACGATTGAATCGAAACCGTGAATGAATCATGAAATTTGGTGCTAATATTTACTCATGAAATCTTGCATTCTTCCTGATTGATTTTGAATGCCGCTGGTGTTGAAATTACCTCCTGACTTGATGTCGTCCTATGTTTTATAAATTTTGTTATAAGGATTCGGGATGAATATATAGATACCAGAGTAAGTACATATTTGAATCATAGGTAACAATAAGCTTACCAGATGATTTCATGAGAATAATAGACAGAATGAAAAATTGTAGACATTGTTCATTTTTCATAGCAATTATTTGGAAATTTAAAATCTATACCTAACGCTATTACACCAGATTGAATAAGAAATCAGCGTTAATGGTGTGAATTTATTGAACTTCGTGGAAAAATATACAACACTACCTATACTTTTTGCAAAATAATGACGAAGTTTTCACTCCCTTACTCAGCTATAGTTATTGTTGTTGATGAAATATATACATATATATGGGTACCACATATTGGATTGGGTTGTTTCATACCCCTTCCTAGGCATTATATTCGTACTTCATAATTCCGTTTCTCCTACTTCATGTTCACTGCATAGACGATTATCTCTCTTGATATAAAACATCCAACACAGTTGCCAATTCTCATATAACTAAATGGGACCAGCAATTATATTTGAAATTTTTGTTATCTGAATCAATTTTCATCGTTGAATTGCGCCACCTGCATTTTTTCCATTCAATACATTCACTAGAATATTTGGGATACTTTCGAAAGCGAAGTTTTGAGTGAAACAAATGTTCAGCTGCCATCTTATTTATTTGCTTCGTCCTTGAAATTGATTAGGGGTGTATAATCAGTAATCAGGTTTGGGTGAATCAGCCACCATCTTGGAAAGCACGTTTTCTTGAAAACTTCATAATCGACCTCCACAACAAAAACGTTTTTATTAATGGAAAATCCATTATTCCACAGTTTTCATCGAAAGTTATTCAAAATTATCTCATCACTACAAATAGTGATATATATTTTTGAGGAAGACTTTTATATTTTTTTAAGTTGGAAGATTTTAGCAAAATATAACGATGAGGTAAAAAAAAATTAAAAATGATAAAATCTTTTAACCTCACAAACAAACGAAAAAAAAAAAGATCAATCCTAACATATCGTAATACCTCCTCGAGCTCTTAAAAAAATAATCACTTTAAAAGCAATTTTAAACGCACCAAACATGAGCAAAGTGAAGATATTATTTTCTTTCAGCCAAATGACATAAAGTGTAATTGCAACAATTCAAAACTGACAAGAATACCTACTTGACATGAGCCACCTATATGATTTCTCAAAAAAAGTCAATATTGTCTAATAAACAATTGAAATCAATTGAAAAATGTGATTGGTGCGATAATTTTTAATACTACTTTATATAGAGAGTTTCGTTCTACAAAAATCATATATGATTATTTTTTGACATTTCTAAAAACCAATGGGAAAACATGTACCCTCATGTATCATTTACGCATTTTTATATTGAAAATAATCGACTCATTATTGCCAAGAGAATATATTGAGGTGGGTATTTTTTTATTTTCATCAAGTGACAACGTATGTATTTGACATCTGTCACTCATCTTAGTAGGAGATTTAAGCCGGTTCTGGCTCTCCCCCCACCACTATGACGTCACGTGTGACCTTGAATAGTTGCAGGTGTGCAATGTGTGTGTGTTTGACCTTGAGATTTGACTTTGAGATTTGTCATTGAGTTTTGATATTGGGTTTGGTCGACTTTGAGATTCGACTTCAGTTTTGACCTTGAATATGACCTTGAGATTCATAACATTAAGTTTTGACTTTGAGATTTGACCTTGAGTTTTGATGTTGGGATTGTTTCGACAACCAAAAGATTTGATCTCGATGTTTGTTTGACCTTGACTGAAGCTGTGGTGTAGGCATACATATTATGTGTGATCATGACCTTCATGAATCCTTGCACTCTCCAAGCGAGGAGGGCATTCATCCTGTGAGAGAGCTAAGAGTGAACTGCGAGTATTGATGAGTGTGTTGATGCTCAAGTGTGTAATGACCTTCACAGTCCCATCTACTGGAAATGGAG